>NW_021011723.1:0-104583 GCF_003987935.1 Bombyx mandarina | reverse complement strand
CGCTTGAGCAAGTGAGGGGGTCTCTGAACCGCGCAGGGCTGAGTCCGACACACGTCCCCGGTCCGCGAGGCTAGATGTAGCGTGTGTGGCAAGGGGAATGGTCTCCATCACACCTGGTGTCGAGATTTGCAACCGCAGCGAAGGGGTGTGCGTATTGAAGTCACGGTTTTCGTGAGTGATCGCGGGCTTGAGATACATAGCGAGATCGACGCGAGCGTCTCGACCTACGGTGACTTCGTTTCGAACGATATAACGCGCTGCGCGATCGACTAGATCGATATGAAATGCTGCGTGAATCGCGTAACCTATCGTACAACACAAGATCGTTGCTACTCGAGCGAGTATCACGCGAATACAAACGCAATCTATGGCGGTAGCGGTCCCGTAAGCGATTGTCACGAGAACAGGAGACGTCTGGATTACGCGAGCCATTTAGACGATGCCGAGAACGTCCACGTGACGTACTTCGCATTATTTAGGTGTAAATACACACACGCACTTTAAAATGATTATACACCAGGAAATATACGTAAAAACACGAAAACGAAAGTAACAAAATATAGTGAGGGGAGTTGTGAATCACCTGTTGTCTGTGAGCTTTGAGTTCTTTATCCCAATTCTGAATTTAGGATTCAGAAGAAAAACCATTTAAAAAAATAACAATGATTAGCACACATCAACGTTTGTTATTGTCAAACTCTAATTAATTGACTAATTCAACGTAAATCACCAAACAACCAGAATACAGAATAAACACTTTGATATTATCTTGTCTTTAAGCACACATTTACAGAGACTTAAAACAATGACTTACGCACACCATGTCCATGACTACCTTCTCTCACGAACGCCGCCGATCGAATCAATGTTTCGAGCAAAGGCGTTGCTATTTATAGGCACTGTACCTTCAACATTATTATAAAATTCGTGTTTCCTAAATTAACACTTAAAGTCTTTGAATGATGTTCTCTCGACGAATGTCAACCGACAACTGCGCGGGTGACGGAGCTGCGTGCCGGTTTTACACCTTTTTAGTAGGGTATTCCTTACTATATTAATAATGAGTTTTATAGTTTCATATATTAAAAAATTGATGAAACAATAAAAGAATTTTCGTTTCGAATAATCTTAAAAATTTCCGAGTAAATGTCGAAGAATTTTCAAGGAAAATTGACAAGGGATATTTAGAAAATCCTAGCGGAATATCTCTGACAGAAAATTTGATCTCATAAAGAATTGGTGATATGTTATCTTTTTTTTTTTATTGCTTAGATGGGTGGACGAGCTCACAGCCCACCTGGTGTTAAGTGGTTACTGGAGCCCATAGACATCCACAACGTAAATGCGCCACCTACTTGAGATACAAGTTCTAAGGTCTCAAGTATAGTAACGACGGCTGCCCCACCCTTCAAACCGAAACGCATTACTGCTTCACGGCAGAAATAGGCAGGGTGGTGGTACCCACCCGTGCGGACTCTCAAGAGGTCCTACCACCAGTAATTACGCAAATTATAATTTTGCGGGTTTCATTTTTATTACACGATGTTATTCCTTCACCGTGGAAGTCAATCGTGAACATTTGTTGAGTACGTATTTCATTTGAAAAATTGGAACCCGCCTACGGGATTCGAACACCGGTGCATCGCTTCAACACGAATGCACCGGACGTCTTATCCGTTAGGCCACAACGACTACGAATTAATTAACTTAACTTGGTTTCACTGGTGGTAGGACCTCTTGTGAGTCCGCACGGGTAGGTACCACCGCCCCGCCTATTTCTGCCGTGAAGCAGTAATGCGTTTCGGTTAGAAGGGTGGGGCAGCCGTTGTAACTTACTTGAGACCTAACAACTTATATCTCAAGGTGGGTATCGCATTTACGCTGTGGATGTCTATGGGCTCCAGTAACCACTTAACACCAGGTGGGTTGTGAGCTCGAGCACCCATCTAAGCAATAAAAAAAAAGCATAATTTATTTTTAATAGATCAATAGAAAACAAACATATTGTGCCTTTTTTATGCAATTTGTTATTTTCTTAACAGACTATTAAAATTGACACTATAATTGAGCGGGTTTTCACAACGATTTTAACTTTTAATGAGTTCCGTATGCTACTGTTGTAGGCTATTTAGAATAGAAAAATCTACCTACCCTCTTCTTAGTATCTTTGTTTTTTTTTATTGCTAGATGAGTGGACGAGCTCACAGCCCACCTGGTGTTAAGTGGTTACTGGAGCCCATAGACATCTACGACGTAAATGCGCCACCCACCTTGAGGTATAAGTTCTAAGGTCTCAAGTATAGTTACAACGGCTGCCCCACCCTTCAAACCGAAACGCATTAACTTATTGGAGAGCTTTGGCGAAATATAATTTAGTGCACGAATAAAACCCCAATATGCAGTCACCCTTGTGAATTTTTATAATAACAGACAAGAGAGAACTCTAATAATGAATGCTAATACAATCCCCCTACACGCCGGCAGCGATCGTTCCGCGCACAGTTTCCCAGTCTCAGTGAAAACTGCTTTCTTATCATAGTATACAGTGCGCCGGTACAGTGAGTACCGCAGCGAATAAGTATGGGACAGTACAGACGACAACAAAAGTGAAACGAGATATATATTTCGACGCTTGAAAGGCAAACGTGACTAAAGCCTTGTTCGGACTAGGCGAGTATTTTAGTCGAGTACCGAGTGATTTAGTAGCTAAATGTGTCTGAGCACCAAAAATTTAGTCGAGTAGGTTAGTAAATAATTTAGTCAAGTCAATCCATTTTGTTCTATTTTTTCGTGACGAGTAGCGAGTAGTTTAGCTACTAAATCACTCGGTACTCGACTAAAATACTCGCCTAGTTCGAACAAGGCTTAAGCGACAATGCGTGAACTTTACAGTAGACTAATTTATAGTTGAAATACCTGAAAACAAAATTTATTTTAACGAATGTAGCTGTAGTAGAATCTAGCTAGTAGCTGTAGGATTGAAATGATTTTAATAGACCTAGAAATATATTTTTTGCGCATCGAATATGGTTATTGCCTATCATTTATATACAAAGCAGTTTTTGTCGCTTAGTCACGTTTGCCTTTCAAGCGTTGATTTGCTGCTGAATGGGCCGATATCTTCATGATCATTGCGTGCGCACGGGGGCACGAAACGATGACAGTTCCGAGACGTCTACACTCTTCCTAAGTCAGGCAACGAATGTGTCTCGATTCCACTCGAGCGATGATATCTCGACTCTGCCGAAGCATACCACTCGAACTGAGCCAACGTTTGACGAGTAGTTGCGGCTCACACCCGCTAGATGGCGCGCTTTCGTTTCGTTTGCCATGTCCGGATGCGACATATTTTTAAAACAATTTAATTTCCCTCCATTTTATGGTAGGCGAACGTATGGTCAATGTGGACGAAGCTAACTGTCCCTCCGTAATAAGGTAACTCTCTACAAAACTTGCATACGCCTGTCATGACGTATGCAAGCGTAGTGTTCGCTCACGCGGCCCGCACCAACTTGAAGCCCCTTCAGGTTATTCAATCCCGATTCTGCAGGATAGCCGTCAGAGCACCATGGTTCCTGAGGAACGTGGATCTCCACGATGACCTGGAGCTCGATCCCGTCAGTAAGTATCTACAGTCGGCATCATTGCGCCGCTTCGAGAAGGCGGCACGATATGAGAACCCTCTTGTCATGGCCGCTGGAAACTACATACCCGATCCTGTAGAGTGAATGGTAAACCGTCGACGTCGCCCAAAGCACGTCATTACGGATCCTCCCGATCCATTAACGGTGCTTTCACCACAAGCACCGGTCACCGTCCTCGTCGAACCCGTCGCTTGCGCCGAAGGGCTCGACGAGCGAATTAACCCGTAGACACAGCCCACTGATTTTCTCGCCGGATTTTCTCAGTGGGTCGCGTTTGCGATCCGGTGGTAGATTCTGCGAAGCACTGCTCTTGCTAGGGTCAGTGTTAGCAAGACTCCGGTTTGAGCCCCGTGAGCTCATCTACTAGTTAAGGTTACGCTGATATAGCCTCTCAAGGCTATCAGCTTAAGTAGGAAAAAAAAAAGGTCAATGACGCGAATGAAATTCACCACTGTCAGAAGAACGTTCAAGACGCTGAATACCGCCGAGGATGTAAAAGAAATCTTGTTTAAACAAGATCATTTATTTTCATTACATTTTCGTTGCCAATAACCTGACTAGATATTTCGTTTTTAGTAGCTACAGCTGACATGCATCGACGTCTCAGAGCTACGAGGCTGCGTCTTCAATGGATTAATACAATATTCTTGGATCACGAAATTGATTAGCGGCATTATAGACATGACAATACCTGCCTGCGTCACAGTACTACCAGTGGTTACGATAATAAAGGAGATGTAAGGTAAAAAATTAGTATAAATGTTGGGTTATCTGCAATGGGTGGTAATATCTAACCATACAGGCTTCGAATAAGCCATCAGAAATTATGCAAATAAAGATATGCTTGTCCTTTATCGGGAAAGTCGTTCATGAACACGATTTAAGTAAGTAAATTTTAATTTTTTTTTTTAGTAAATTATGGTTGGTATAATTCAAAACTTTTGTGCACGAATGTACTGGACAGCGCCTATTAGAAAACAAGTAATAGTTAGATTTCTGGTTCCGCGATTTCTAATCTATAAATCGTTCCCTTTAATGTTGGACATAACGTTTGTTTGTATTAGATGTCTTGTAATTACTTAAGACTCATTAAATACAAGGTACGTATTTATTGTAATATTTGTATTAATTTAATGTCTCAGTCTAATGTAATGACTAGAAGAGATAATACAGATTTCGAGGAGAATATTTCTAGAAGTCCAACCGGAAATAAAGCTTTGAACAAACAAATATTTCACATTGAACAGGATTCCCGAGCTGGTTACTTCTTTGGTATCATCATGTAACATTTACGAAACAGTTAGACCCTGAATACAAAATATAATTAACAAAGTAACAGATTACGATCGAGAATTGACCATGGACTTGTGGCACGAGAGAATCAATAAAATTTCGAATTGATTAAAACATTGGTTATCTGTAAATGAATCTGCTAAATACAAAAATTTCAACCGTGGTGATGGCTTCAGGCTGTCAAGCGAGTGGAACTGTATTTGGTTTAATCAAAATTAATACGTACTCAAAGCGTCCCCAAACAAATCGATGATCGGGGGCGAGTAATAGAGTTCCAGTGGTCACAGTCGAAAACCGACTAGAAATAAGGTAGAAAGTTTTATCTTCAGTCTAGCCATGATCATGACGCTTGCAACGACGCCGAAATATTAGGGACTAACTTAAAATAGGACTAACTTAAAATAACTCAGTAAAATAGTGGTAAAAAACCATTAAATGAATACCAACAATTTTAGTTAGTTATTATTGGTGGTAGGACCTCTTGTGAGTCCGCACGTGTAGGTACTACCACTCCGCCTATTTCTGCTGTGAAGCAGTAATGCGTTTCGGTTTGGAGGATGGGGCAGCTGTTGTAACTATACCGAGACCTTAGAACTCATATCTCAAGGTGGGTGGCGGCATTTACGTTGTAGATATCTATGGGCTCCGGTAACCACTTAACACCAGGTGGGCTGTGAGCTCGCCCATCCATATATGGAATAAATAAATAAAATAGGCCCAGATGGTGAGTGGTTACCATCGCTCATAGACATAAGCAATATTCTCCGGAAACCTCATTTAAAGAAATACACGTCACAGACTTCAAGAAATACCGTGCAGGAGTCAATTCCAAAGTCGGATGGTGCGTGGCAGAAAAGATCTCTGGAAACGCACTGTGGTTGAACGCAGCTGTTTTAGGTAACACTACCTCTGACATTGCTCAGCCTCACTGGCGGGTGGTGTAACAGTAAAAATTATCGTATGTACCTATTAAATAAGTAAAAAAAATATTAATCGTAAGTAGTTCTGTAAGCCTGCACAGATAGACATAGCATTTTTTTTTATTGCCCTTGTAGGCAGACGAGCCCACGGCCCACCTGATGGTGAATATTTACCGTCGCCCGTGGACTTCAGCAATGCCAGGGGCAGAGCCAAGCCGCTGCCTACCGAAAGCCAGCATTACCGTTTATATCCAGGACCGTGTACAATCCAACTGAGATTTCGACCTAATGTCTCAAGGTGGAATTCAGGTTGTGATGCCTATAAACTACGTTAGTCGATACACTCCAAGCGTGCGCCATTCGAAATAAATTGAAAATGTTGTCTTTGTTTTAACTCCGGCGAGTTTTCACCGTCTAATCGTTACGCGTATTGTGTACTAACTCGGACATTTGTTATTCCTTATGGCCACCGTCTTGCGTAACATATATCCTAAGTTTTACTGGACAAAAGCTCCGGTTTCGCTGAAGCGTTTGTTAGTTCGCGAAGCTTTATTTCGGTAACGGAAATGAAATTGATAATTACGTAGTTGGAAATTAATTGATTTTGAAAGCTAGTAATACGTGTTAATTTCGCCCTTAGCACGTTGACTGCTATGTCGGTCACCGGTGACCTACGCGGTGCACTGAAGTAATTATGTCGATTTCTCTTAAGGCGTCTGGATTGCCTAACTTTGCCTTCTTTTGTTTGCTATGTTTTAGTCTTTTTCGGTCTTTTAAAACTAGATTTACTCTAAGTATCTACGGATTCGCCTTTCCCGGAACCTATTAGTTATTCTGGCGCCTTAGTTAAAAGATCGAAATCGATATGATTACTTCAGGGCGCCGCGTAGGTCACCGGTGACCTATACGGCAGTTAATGCGTTAATAATGCCATAATATTTTCGCCTCCGAGGCGAATCGAAGGCTCTGAAACGTCGGCTCTCCCGGTACAGCAGCCCGTCAGGCCGCTCAGACGATGTCGCTGGTGTCCCGGAATACCCCACCGGACCAGAACCAGCCTGCCGACTCGGGACGCCGCCAACCGGTTGCTCTTTCGTATCTCCTTGGCGGCGCGCTAGAGTGCTGGTAGCGCGCCGCGCGGCCTCGACCCTCTTAGCTCGCCCCTTGAACTTCACCGCGGGGAAGTCGCCACCTCCACATTGGAAGAACACCTGGCTTAATCCAGAAAACAACATCGCCGGCACTATGTAGTAAAATTTATACGAAATTTTAAGATTGTTCGAACTAAAAAAATGGGATTATTATACCACATTGACTGGGCAATATCAGCCAAGAATAACGCCAAACACAATTCGATGTCTTCCCGTTGGTATAAAAAAGACGACTGCATATTACTGGAGAATGGATAACAGCATTCTCTTTTTTTCCCTACCTATGCTGATAGCCTTGAGAGGCTATATCAGCGTTGCCCTAGCGTGTAGGTGAGCTCTAGGGGCTCGAGCTGGAGGTGTTGCTAGCACCGGCCCTAGTAAAAGCAGTGCTTCGCAGAATCTAGCACCGGATCAGAAATGTGTCCCACTGAGAAGATCCGGCGAGAAAATCCGGCATTCTCTATTTATTAGATAACCGATAAAAAATAACTATAAATCAAAAAAAATTTCTTTGTCTAGTAGCTTGAGAGATCAATAGAAGTTTAAAAAAAATATTCAACTTTTATATTCTGAATATCAATAATAAAGCAAACGAGACAATGTAATATACAAAATTTCGATTCTTAGATGAACACTAGAATAATTAAAGAGGTTATTTAACGTCAAGTAAGAGAGAAATTAAGGTTGCTTGTGGCATTAGCGATTGAATCCTGTCGCCAAAAAGAGCGCAATTTCCGCCTTTATGAATATAGTCACCAAAAGTATTTTAATCATAATAGGTTGACTAATTACAGAAACATTCAAAATAGGTTATATCTTTTTAGTACTCATAAAATTTAAATGTTATCGAAATTTGCATAGCCTAGCAGCGTGCCTACTTAAATGTGCGTTTGTCTAGAATCTAGATCTATAATAATGCTATTAATTTATGCCAAAAGCAATTCTATCGCAAAATGAAGTCTATAAAATACTTTTTGAATGAAAAATAAATAATTAACGGAAACTAAGTCGGCCAATGAATGTATAAGAATGAATTAATTGTTTTATTATTGTGTTTTATTAAATTTTTAATATTATCAAAGCACAAGATAAATAGAAAAGGTTTTGCACTCATGAACTTCTAATGACAATAATGCAGCTAATTTCTGTGACTCATAAAATATTTTTACAGTAAAATTTTAGCCGCGTACTTGTTTCTCAGCGTAGGTTTATAAAAACATAATTAATTTCACTTCGGAATTTATTTTTGACCCTCAAATTGAGTCACAAAGCGAACTCCGCTTCCACGAAACCCCGTCCACACAATCTACTTGTAAATAGAATTTCAAATGATTTTTTTTAGAAAATGTTGATTGTCCGCTTGTTTTTTTCTGTTAATAATTGCAGGCGGATGATGTCACTATGGCTTTGTGTACAAATATAGGTGAGATTAGGAATCGATTGAGGCGAATGAACCACAGCTATAATACAATTTTGGACATAATCTGTTAGTGTGTGCTTTGAGTGTTTTTTATTCAAGAAACAGTCGCGAAGAAATTAATCGTAGGCAATACGGAAAATTGTCAGAGTGATGTCAACGCTAACATGAACCTTTCGTCTTTTTTTTTTTTAGATGCGTTGACAAGCTCACAGCCCTCCTGATGTTAAGTGGTTACTGGAGCACATAGACATCTACAACGTAAATGCGCCACCCACTTTGAGATATAAGTTCTATGGTCTCAAGTTAGTTACAACGGCTGCCCCACCCTTCAAACCGAAACGCATTACTGCTTCACGGCAGAAATAGGCGGGGCGGTGGTACCTACCCGTGCAGACTCACAAGAGGCCCTACCACCAGTAATTACGTCAATTATAATATTGCGGGTTTTTATTTTTATTGCACGATGTTATTCTTTCACCGTGGAAGTCAATCGTGAACATTTATTAAGTACGTATTTCATTAGAAAAATTGGTACCCGCCTGCGGGATTCGAACACCGGTGCATCGCTACATACGAATACACCGGACGTCTTATCCTTTAGGCCACGACGACTTCTCAAAGTTTTCTTTCGTTTTTTTCGAATTACCTGTCATCTCTCTATCCTAGTCTATATCTAGTCGATTTAGGTCGTATGTCCTGTCAAAGAGGTTGCACGCCACGACAATCTGGTAGCGCCCAACCTTGCGCTAATAGAACGAAAATACAACGATATCCCGGCACTCCAAAGAAAAATACATTGATAAATATTACTGCTTCCTGATAGGCGTACTAATTACGTACTTAAAAGGGGTTCACATTTATGAGAAAACAAGGCGTGGTTTTACATCCGTCTACAACAAGATACGATTTTTGTTGGAATGTCTATCGTTTCAATCGCGAGTCACACCTCAATAGCTGAGTCACAACCATAATTGTTGTTGATATTTAGACATTAAATAATTAAATACAAAAGAATTTGTCTGTCGAAGTTGACATATTCGAGTCATGTTTAGGATTATTGAGAACGCTGGTAGTTAAGTATCTATATATTAATACGTGAAGCAAAAACTTTGTATCCCTTTTTACGATAATTGCGCGGACGGAGGAGTATGAAATTTTCCACACTTATAGAGAATATAGCGAAGAAGTGCAAATTGCTAGTATTTTTTTAAAATAATGCATAAAAGATACATTAAATCAATAAAGAAACATTACACACACTACATACCATGTATTTGACGCACACACGAATGCATACTATTTATTGTCAAACTTTTGTTCTTGGCGTCTGTTGTCAAATTGAGAATAGATTAAATATTGTTTGCCTTTGTTAATATTTTTTATAGTGTAGTCTTGGCGAAGTTTGTGATTATAGAAGTACAAAATAGAATCATAATAGTGTCCAAACTTACAATTCCAATTAATTATAGTCGAATTTCGACTACTGCGGGACCTCTAGTTCAATGGAATTGGAGATTCATTGTCGCTATGCATTTGTCGTAGATCTGTGAGGGGTCTACCTGACGGATTGGTGCAAGCAACCCGGGATGGATAGCGATGGTCTCTGGTCAGAATTCAAGACCCACTTCAGCTCTCTAGCCACTATAATCATTCCATTACATATAATATAACTAGCTTCTACCAACAGCTTCATTCGTTATCCACTTCGAAAATTATCTCTGTTGAAATATTACATAATATGTTGAATAAGAATAAATGTAGTTTGAAAACTAAAAACACGTTTATATAGCAATTAACTTCATCCTTTTTTTTTAATGTTGAAAGCGGTCAGGATATTATAGCGAAGTTATAAGTTATTGCATTTCCTGTGGGTCCTTGATGCGGGTGCAAATTTTCAATTGCGTTTTGGAGTCAATGAAAACGACATTTAAAGATTCCATTCCAAACATACATACCTACATACCAAGCTAATAAAAGCGTGTAAATGATTAATTCAACTTAGATGTCATTTATTTATTCGTAGAGTAGGAGGAAGCACCAACAACGTCTTGAGGGTACTAGCTGAAAGATTGGATGGCCCGACCCTGGGTACGTTCATCAAGTTGCATGTTCTACATGCTGCTTGATGGGGCTGCCAGGGCCGGAGTTGATTTATTTATTTAAATACTAACATAGATCGTAAGTTCTTTGTAATACTAACACAATATGAGACTGATGTCTTGAAATAAAAGGTTTTTATTTTTATTTTATTTATTTATTTATATACTGAAAGCAGAATAAGCTATATCATCTATTCTAAATAGCCACGGTCTTGAGAAGACATGATTCGGTATTGAAGTGGTGATGCGTTTTTGTTTGAACATCGGGACAATATTATACAATAACATTGACGTTTGGATGTCATGTCTCTAGATCAGTAATTCTCAATCACTGTAGGTACCACCACTCTGCCTATTTCTGACGTGAAGTAGTAATGCGTTTCGGTTTGAAGGGTGGGGCAGCCGTTGTACTGTAAAAACAGACTTTGGAAGTCATATGTCAAGGTAGGTAGCGGCATTAATGTTGTAGATGTCTATGGGTTCCGGTAACTTCTTAACATCAGGTGGACCATGAGCTCGTCCAACCAAGTAAGCAATAAAAAAAAAATTACATAGTGTATTACGGGAACGTAAGTAACCATCTTTTTCATTGTGTGCCGTGAACATTTTGGAACCGTTAAAGGTGTGCCGGGGTAAAAAGGTTGAGAATCACTGGTAGGTGAGACTAGATAGATGACATTCATTTTGTGATATGAGCTCCGAAACTTAACACCAGGTGGCCCATGAGCTCGGTCACACGTCTATTATTAAAATGTCATCTTGCATTCCGGTTTCGAATTAAGAATAGCGTTTAGTTGCTATTAAAGTGGGCGTCGACATTCTGTAGTGTTTATGGACTTCAATGAGCCTAATGCCAAGTGGTCGCTTGGCGAAACATAAAAAAAAAGTTTATTTCTGCTAGGAAAAATTAATCAACGAATTTGACAAGATTATTTTTTTCTCCTACCTAATCATGGGTAGCCTACGGGGCTATTCCTCACGCACTCACGCACGGACCATTAGGTGAGCTCACGGGCTCAACCTGAGAGTATTGCTGACACTGACCCTAGATCAGCAGCAATGATTCGCTGAATCTTCCACCGGATTTGAATCGCGACCCACTAAGAAAATTTGACGAGAAAATTCAGTGGGCTGTGTCCACTAGCCAGTTCTATTGATTTTCACTTTATAACACGTTTCTCTTAACTCGGTATGTATGTACGAGTATTTTTGTTTGTATGTCACGGACTTTACTGGTGGTAAGGCTTCTTGAGTCCGCACGGGTAGGTACCACCGCCCTGGCTATTTCTGTCGTGAAGCCGTAATGCGTTTCGGTTTGAAGGGCAGGGCAGCCGTTGTATGATAATGAGACATTAGAGCTTATATCTCAAGGTGCGTGGCGCATTTACGTTGTAGATATCTATGGGCTCCAGTAACCACTTAATACCGGGTGGGCTGTGAGCTGGTCCACCCATCGAAGCGATAAATAAAATGTTGAACGTCATTGTTACCGACTTCGAGATTTAGAATAACTTGAAAATTTTCACACGCGTGAAGGACCGATGCCTGTACATTAATATTATACTTCGCTTTCGTTCTGCTCACGAAACGCATTACTGCTTCACGGCAGAAATAGGCAGAGTGGTGGTATCTACCTGTGCGGACTCACAAGAGGTCCTACCACCACTAATCTACCTTCAAAATTATACATAATATTATCAGTCTCGTCTATCAGTCCGTTTCTAGTAATAAAACATTTACTTTGAGTCTCTTCATATTGTATGTGTAGATAATGGTGATTGGAGAGAGAGCCCGCTTGTAATGCGACATTCATAGTCGCTTAGATGCATTTTAGAACTGAGATTGTAATGGAGAAGCTACAGTGTTTAATATTTAAATCCGTAATTCAGATAATTGTTATGGTAAATTTAGGACAACAGACTGGACTGCCCCTATATAAGACACTGTTGTAATAAGCATCTATCTCTCGTAAATCTAACATTGGACTGGTATAGTGGCAGTTACTCAGTTAACATTATTTTATTAGTACCTATATTTAATTTTAATTTTAATTTTATATTCTTAGTTGACAATTTTAATTTTAATAATTTTGATTCAGTTTCATTTGATTTGGTTTCATTTTTGTTTATTTTGTAATTTTAATCATTCTGATAAATTGTAATTTTAATTTTATTGTATTTTGATTTAAATATGATGTAATTGTATGTGAAATTTCATGGGCTTAAGTTGCCTGAAATGAACGCATTTCATTTCATTCATTTCATATATCTGGGGCGATGTTGGAAATTAAGCTTCATACGTGTGACGTGAAAATGATTTTTAAATGTGATTTAGATTTATTATTAGGATGTATTTTTTATTTTATTAAACTCATTTTAGTTCCTTTCGTTAATATATCTATTTATATATTGTTCTCATACTTTTATTTTGATTACTGTAGGTATTGCAGGCGTAATGTTATTTCTGTGTCTTTTACGAGATTCTTACTGTTATTAACTATTTATCTTCTTATGTACTTTCTCTCTTTCTCATCTTATCTTTTTATATGTGCTATTCCTTATATTTATATTTTTAGATACGTAAAATATTATTATTTTGAAAATTTATCTTAGTAATGATGGCTTCGACGAAAATTTAATATGTGCTAAGTCATTCTTATTATTGACACTTGTGAAACCGCGCTCCATCCAATCCAAGCCATCTAGTTATTATTAAACCGATTATGAAATTAAGGAATAACAAAATTCATATTTGATAAACTAAACTAAATTAACTATTTATTGGAACGAATTGATAATAAATACCCAAATACATAATATTTTAATAATATTAAATATACTGATGACATTATTATGTGATGTGAAAATTAAGTTTGAATGGTAATGTTAAATTACCGTTATGTTGTGCCTCTCTGGTCTTTATATATTTTCTAAAAGTTAATTCTCTTCGAAAACCATATGTAGTCATTAGCATACGGTCTAACAGACCACAAAGCATTAAATTTTACACTTGAACAGACTTTGTTATCTAAAAATATATATATATCAAAATAGAATAGTTATTAGTAGTAGGTTAATGCCATGATTTCAAGTTTTTTTTTATGGTCTGGAGGAAATCTCCGGACTTCAGCCCTCCACTGAGGATGGAGGGCGGGGCATGTTAGAGTCGAACTGACTAAAACCTCCTGTCGCTCAACAACCAACGTCCAATCCTCGCATGAGACAGAACTCATGAAAAGGCAAAGGGGGAAAGTGAAGCGCTTAGTGCGGAGCACATCTCTCCCATCTCCCTCCCCCTCGGGACGCCAGACCGGCGGTCGTCGGCGCAACGACCACCAGCCCTCTCGGTCGGCAGGCTATCCGAAGCCCGCCTAGATGGCGCCGGTTAGAGTGAGCTATCCTACGGAATACCCCGCTGGACCAGAATCAGCGTGGGTCGAGGATAGCCGGCCTTCCATCACCCGGATGCTCTTGCGTAAAACGCTTGCAGAGCAGCTTGCAAGTTGTCTTCTCAGGCCCCCCTCGCCGGTCCCCAGACCGACATGTGAGGGGGACCCGAAACACTTAGAGGGCCAGAGCTTGGGCGAGATTCGCCTCCCTGGCCCCCGCTCGACGGCGGCGGGATTGTGCGTCTCTCACGCGCCCCGCCGCCTCCTTCTGCGAGATGCTACACACGCAGAAGTCGGGCATCACCTTGTACGAATCGTCGTCGCCGAGCATCGATGCCACAACACTCGGCAACGACAAGTCGTTTCCTAGTTTTGCGACGAGGACACAGTGTCCAAATCGCAACCACAATGATGATTTCAAGTGTGTTGTATTATTATTTTTTTTACTTCTTTAAAAAAAATTTTTTTTTATAAAGTATACTACTCCATTGCAATATTGTTCTACATGTAGGTTAGGTCAAGAAAGCGTGGGGACGCGAACTGCGCTCGACTCTGGCACGTGCAAACCGCTCACATTTTTTTTGGTTTATTTTTAGAGCCGAAAGCCACTCTACAGTATTCTTGTTAAGAATGTAGGTTAGCTAAGAAAGCGCCAAGCCACGAACTCTGAGTTAGCGAGCGTCGTGCAAACTGTCTCTTCAATTGTACATTTGCCTACACCTGTCTGTACAGACGTACTTGTGACTCGTTCGATGTTAGAGAATCGCATCTCGAAGGTTTCTGATTGTTGGTGAAATTTAATGGGCATTGAACCCCGTGAAAGCTATTTGCGTTGTCTCGTATTGTGGGCGTCGATGTTTTAAGAATATAAAATTAAGATTTTCTCTTCTGACGTTTTCTTATAATAAAAATTTGAAAATAGGCCGTAAGAAGTTTTGAGAGACCGGTGTCCTGCTTAAGGAGTAATTAGGGAGTTAATCTAATACAACGGAATCTTTAAGCTTACGGTCATAGTGGGTAAGAGCTTTCCCATTGTAAGATGAGTCTATATGCAGCAGTTGTACCGGGTGGATGAAGATTATCTCATCTGCCTAAAAGTTTATTATAGTCTACGTTAGCAAACTGACAAGTAATCTTAATGTCAATAGAGCGAAAATATTTTAAATGTATTATTAACAGGCTGCTAACAAGGCACACGTTTCTCGTTGATAGCGATTATTTAAAGAATCCTGAAACGTCATCCGATCTAAGCTCTAAGATCCTAGCAATGGAATTGCAATGAAACTATGTTGTAACACGCGTTTTTTTTTTGGATAACTTACAAAAATCTCCCGTTACAGTTGTGCATTAGCCGGATGATTTACACAGATCTAGCACCCATTGACTTTCTCGCCGGATCTTCTCAGTGGGTCGCCTTTCCGATCCGGTGGTAGATTCTGTGAAGCACTGCTCTTGCTGGGGCCAGTGTTAGCAACATTCCGGTTTGAGCCCCGAGAGCTCACCTACACGCTAGGGTAACGCTGATATAACCTCTCAAAACTATCAGCATTGATAGAAAGAAAACCAGATCAAGAGTCAGCCAATCAGTTCACTAAGTCTCTCTGATGTTTGACGTTATATACACGTCGCATTCTCGACTTCATTAATATAGTCCTAACAAATATAAACAGGAGGTAATTTACATTGGTTTATTTTTAGACTGGAAGGGCCTTGGTCGATGGTTCGGTTCGAGACCGCGGAGATCCGCGTACGAATACCGGGTCGAGTAGTACCGCTCTCTGTAGGTGTGCTTCTAGGAAATTCCCTTGTTAGAACTCGGATTTGTTACTGCGTAAATAGATAAATCGATTTGTGTTTCGAAAAAGATTGCTCTTAAGTAATGATAATCTGTTTCTGCGCTGAAATTTGATTGACTCGGCGGTGTATTGGTTAGCGCTTCTGATTGCGCTGAGGGTCCTGGGTTCGATTCCCAGATCGGGCAAACATTCGTGTGATGAGGCATTACCCGTATAACACAGAGAATCATAATCTGGGATCCGATCCGTTATTTGTTCTCAGTTATAAAAAAAACGTTAAATAAAATAAAATAAATTTGAACAGAAACTATAAAGCATTCTTCGGACCAGCTCACGGCTCACATAGCCTTATATGGTTTCCGTAACCCATAAGAATTACGAGTGCGAAGTGTAGACCTAAAATGGCATTATATCTTCCCTTTTTGAATTCAAGATTTCACCGGAAAAGTTAGAGCTCTCTCATTTTTGTACAACACTACTGCAATCGCCAACCGGCCTTCACTAGTATTCAGTTGGGCGTATGGTAAACCCCAAGGATAGGTACCCCACATACCGTCTCTTTCTGTCGCATGGCAGTAACGCATTTGAAGGGTGGGATAGCTATAATACAATTAAGTGCTCAACCCCATACTTCAAAGTGAACAGCGACGATCGCATTGCTACATCAATGGGCTCATTCATTTTACTTAAGCCATTAAAATATATCATATCTTGACATATCATTGTCTAATTTCGCACCCCGACTGTACTGTCCGAGCATAAAAAGTAATAATATAGTCCGGAATAAATGGTTTGCTTAAAAAATACTACTGTGTTTTATGAAAACTAAAGAACATTTACAAAATATGGTCTTCGTAATTCGCGAGCAGTAGACGTAATTAGATGGATGCAAGGAGTATAGGATATGTAGTTATGGCGAGAATCGGGGGATGGATATCTGTAGACTGAGACCTAGATAGATAAATATACGTAATTATAACTATTTTAATGGTTTAATTTCGATTTTTTTTTATTACATTCATCATCATTCTCCTGCCCTTCTCCCAGTCACCCGGGGTCGGCTTAACATCTTTTTTCCTTCCATACTCCTCTATCATATACCGTTTCACCGCTCACTCCGCTCTGACACATATCGTCTTTCACGCAATCCATCCATTTCTTCTTAGGTCTACCTCTTCCTCTAGAGCCTTGCACATTCATAGTTAACATAAGTTAGTCTCTCCATCTCTTTTTTTTTGTTACGTTATTACCATTTATAATTTAGGAAACGGATCATCATTTAATGTAAGCGGTAAATACAGATCTGGGTCCTGCGGTTGCGCTTTGGTTTTTCCGTGAAACATCTAACACGACGCAATGGATTGTATAATCTGTTATTCTTAAACTACACATACTTTTGAACCCGACTTGATTGACGGACTGCATGAAAATCATCTTAATTAGTGTTAATTAATCATAGTGCTATTCAGTAATGAATCGTTCTTGAAGCAGGAATGAAGTACCTGAATATTCTTTAGTCGAGCCTGCATCTTCATTTCTGAAGGTCGCGTCTTGTTTGCAAACCGTCCTCTGACCTCTTGTTGCACGATTCTTCTCCACGTTCTTCTATCTTCGGCAGTCTCTAGTGCTTTAGATATAGGTATACCGGTGAGTGATGCTGTCAGTTTTGACTAACGTATAGATGTTCGAAAGCTTGTTTTCTATCGACAATCGCCATGACCTACTGCTATCAGCTTTTCGAGGTGGTAAGAATATTTACGAACAATGTTTTTTTTATGATTGAAGGATTACCGGTGGCCCTGAGGCTTTTCCAGTTTCACCAGGACAGGTGGCCGAGCAATGGCTCAGCTAGGGGCGGTGAGATTTGCTAACAGCTGCCCGAGCGCCTCCGAAGGAGACCTAAGAACTCAAGAGCAGCTGCTTTGCGAATGATGAGCAATATGTCCAATGTAGTTAAGTATGCGCTGCTAATAGTTTGTAGATAGGCCGTTTGCTGTGCGAAGTTCTTTGAGATTGGACAAGTTTATTTTATTCTAAAAATACGTTCATTCTTTTTCCTCAATCTATTATCCGGAAGAGACCGCTTTTAGCGATAAGACCGCATGTGTTTTATTTTGTTACGATATTTTTATTTTGAACAAGTCTGAGGCTCACGTGGTGTTAAGTGGTGATGTCAGCGAAGTTAATGCTGCCTCCTACCTTGAAACATTAGTTCTAAGTCTCAGTTCTATCATATAATGGCTGCTGCACCCTTCAAACCTTAACGCATTACTGCTTATCGGTAAACATAGGCAGGACTGTGGTACCTACCCCTGAGGGGTATCTAGTCGCCCTACCACCAGTAGGCTATGGTATTGCCTATGATAAATAACAGTCAAACCATGTCCGCTTTTGGGACCGATTTTTTATGACTTTGGTCCGATCGCTACTAAGCATTAGAGAATTACCCACTAGGACAATCTGGAAATGTCCTGAATCAAAAGTGGTCCTACCGTTTCAGAGTCTATACTTTGAAGGGAACATACATACACACATCGACATACTTTTTTTATGTTTATATTTAGATGTAGAGAAATACCGCTCCGCATCTCATAGTCGTTAAATAAATTATTAATCTAACGTAAATAATGTTTAAATTGGGTATAAATTAATATAATTTTAAGAATGTATTTCATGAAAAGTCAATGTACTGCAAAGCAGGTACCTATAATGCTCCATTACGGTCGTTGACCTCCCGCGTTTGTAGATATTCCATTGCCTTCCGTTGCGGGCAAATTGAGCGCGATAACGATAATTATACCATTTTAATCTGCTTGACGTTTTGGTTGCTGGGACAACTGTCACGTGTAACATCTGAAGCACCGTTATGTGTCTAATGCGTAAACATTTAAAGTTGCTTTTTAAAAATAGATAAATCTAGGTCACCAATAAAGAATTGCTATTGCGCTATTATTATGTATATTTTTTAATTTATTAGGAACTGATATATGACGACGCTTGCAGCTGAAAGTAAGTATTGTACTTTTTGACGAAGCATGTTGCTGATAACTTTATTTCTGTAATCTGACGAAGAATGTTGCGGATAATAACATGTACTTTTAGGTTAGGAATATTGTGCTCTTTCTTTTATCAAAAAAAAAAAAATATTAAGAGATATGTTAGCTTAAATATCGGAAGTTGGCGTGGGCTAGGATAAGGCGACTCATGTACTCATACCAAGCAATCTGATATTGATAAAATTATTGTCAAATTTTTATAAATTTGAAAAACTACCAAAACACATTCAACCTATTTATGCCGGTTTGAAGGATGGAACAGCTTTTATAATTATGAGTGACGGCATTCATGTTATTTCTATGGCGTATATTACTGGATGTTCTTTAGTCTGGCTAATAGCTTGTCCAAAAGTGCATCAAGAAAAACATGTCATTACTAAAAATATATCTATTATCTTCAGTAGCTCAATATTACTGAACCAAAATTAAAAACGAGGTTGATTCTTTGTTCTACTTTCACCTCGACAGATGTAGTCTATGCAAATATATAGATAATGGTAATGGTAAAGGAATTTTTATGTTCGAATAATCGTTGGCAAATAAGTTTGGCAATTTGATGGCGCTCGTGAGTGCAACCACGGCTTGATAAAGAACAGCCTTGCTACTACTACTTCATCTAATAGACTTTATCTACCATTTTTCTTCCCACCTCATATCGTTTTTTCCTCATTTTTGGCTTGAGCGCCGGTGGGAAGCCATGACGTGCCTTGGTCTATCTTCTGGCCTTAAGCGCTTATTTAAATAGGCAGGATCATTAACGCAGTTATGCCACAGATCGGTAGCCTCCAGAGAAGACCGAGGTCGTAAACCTATAGATATATATTTGAGGCCGTCCGCGCAAAAGTGGCCTAAGCATATCATAGTATGGAAATAATAAGGTTTGAATTTGCTTTTACACTGCTTCGTAACCAATAATAATGCGCGCAAAAACAATGTTTACAATCTGTTGTCTATGAGTGAAACTGGGGATAGGCCGGTTTTCTATCAAAATTTATTATGTTTCAAATCCTCCTCCTCGCGTCGTTTTCCTCATTACTGAGGGTCGTGACTCCCCCGCTGCATCAGTTTCTACCGTACGATTTCCCTCCATCTGCTGCGATCCTTAGCTTCATGAAGGGCATTGTGGAAGTTGATGTTTAGAGAAGATCGTATTTGGTCCGACCATCTTGTGGGACCGCGTCCTCTGGGACGTTTGCCCGTGATGTTTCAAATAAATTCCAATATATAAGCACGAATATGAAAAATTGTGGGCTAGGCCAGTTTTGCGCTGACGGCCTCATATAACAAGTAGCCGATATCAAGAGAACGTTGTCAGAGCTGACACGGAAATGAAGTATCATGAGGGGACGTTTCTACGTGAGATGTTCATTGCATTTAATAACGCTGGTCTCACCGTCTACGTTGAACTTCTCGATTACGACGAAGAGTTCGACGAGCAAACTAACCCATATACACTACCCACTGAGTTTCTCGTCGGATCTTCTCAAAAGTTCGCGATTCCGATCCGATGGTAGATTTTGCGAAGCACTGCTCTTGCTAGGGCTAGTGTTAGCAAATTCTCTCAGGTTGAGCCCGTGAGCTCATCTCCCTGTCCGCGCGTAGCTCCAATAGCCCCTTAGGCTACCAACGAATAGGAAGGGAGAAAAAATGCTTTTCCGTTCTTCAAATTGGAACGATTGGATGCCTTGTGACAGAAATAAACATTGTGGTGAAATTTACTTATCTATTATTTTTATTTATTTTTCTTTCAGATTTATTCTTTTAATGGCCCAGTTGATGAATGTGCGCTAGGTAAGTATTCCCTTAGATAGATTAGTGATTGACTCTATTTAAAACTTAGCATAGTCAGTGACGGATTTAGGGCTTGATGCCACCCTAGGCCTTGTTTGTCGCACCGCCCTTAATGTTAGAATATTTTTCTATTAATTTTGATCCAATATTTTTATTTTAAATTTAAAATAACTTCATAAATATTTTTATAAAAATTACTCTGAACTCATTTTTACGTCTTTGAAATATTGGCATTGCAAAAATTTTGCCGCTTCCCAAATCATGCCGCGCTAGTCCCGGGCCTCACGGGCCGAGGCGTAGGTAATTCCATCATTGAGCATAGTCGGATCGCTCAATACAAATACACCTGTCATCTTGGTCTAGGCTACAGCAGCGGCATTTTAGGCATTTATTACATTACTTATCATACAGGCAGGCGAATGAAATGCGCTATTGATAGTGCCTGTGTATGTGTGTGTTCGTATGTGTGTAATGGTATTCTAGTTGAATGAAACTAGTGATCCTAAAAATATTAAGACGTGAACCCTCTACCATAGACAAAGTTTTTTAATAAAATCACCTGCCTTAGAATAACTCGTATATTTCTGCCGTGAAGCAGTAATGCGTTTCGGTTTAAAGGGTGGGGCAGCCGTTGTAACTATACTGAGATCTTAGAACTTATATCTCAAAGTGTGTGGCGCCTTTACGTTGTATATATCTATGGGCTCCAGTAACCACTTAACACCAGGTGGGCTGTGAGCTCGTCCACACATCTTAGCAATAAAAAAAATAAAAAAAAACTCACCCGAAACTTCTTTCTCTAGAAATCACAAAATTGCAATGAGTCTTCCGGCCAAACCGAACAAAAATAAACCACTTACAGCTGATCAAATTTAAGCCAATAGTTTTACATTTGATTCAGAACGTTGACAGTTCATGTACATTAACAAACTGAAAATCATTGTCATAGTGTAATGAACTTAATTATTTGTGATTCACGCGTCGAGGGCATCATTCTAAAATGATGTGCGATCGATTCGTTTTCTATTGGGTAAATTTCGATTTCAGGGGACGATGACCCGGGACGTAATCGTCGGGCGATAAGCAAAGAAAATACGAATTTTTTTTTTACGATAGGTCAACAACCTTCTCATTGCTTAGCCTTCGCATTCCAAACAATAGATTAAAAATAATCGGATTTCCGAAACTAAAAATTTGCGGTTGAATATGTGGGATTTTTTATTATTTTTTTATTGCTTAAGTATGTGAATGAACTTAAGGCCCATTTGGGATTAAGTGGTAACAGAAGCTCATAGACATCAAGTAAATGTTGTCACCCATCTTTTTTCCTACCTATTCGCTGGTAACCGAAGAAATCTTATAGCTACTTGCGAACGGGTATGTGAGCTCATTGGTTCAGCCTGAGAGAATTTGCTAGCCCCAGCAAGTCCAGTGCTTCGTAGAATCTACCAAGCGGATCGGAATCGCGACCCACTGAGATGATCCAGTCAACAACTCAGTAGGCTGTATCTATAGGCACCCACCTTAAAACACAAAAATGAAGCTTGATTTGTATTTGTCACAGCTATGGCCTTAAAATCACACGCGACAGTTTTGCGTCAGAAATGGGCAGGATGGTGAAACCGACACGTGGCTTAGAATATGCTCTACCAAAATTATTGCCACACATCACGTGCAGCGGTTTTAAGTTGGTTTATTTAACATAAATAGTATTTGGAGGCCCAGGCCCATATATGTTTATTCAGTATAAATAGTATTGTAGTCGTCGTGGCCTAAAGGATAAGAGGTCCGGTGCATTCGTATCTAGCGATGCGACGGTGTTCGAATCCCGCAGGCGAGTTCCAATTTTCTAATGAAATACATACTTAACAAATGTTCACGATTGACTTCCACGGTGAAGGAATAACATCGTGTAATAAAAATCAAACCCGCAAACTTGTAATTTGCGTATTTACTGATGGTAGGACCGCTTGTAAGTCCGGACGGGTAGGTATCACCACCCCGCCTATTTCTGCCGCGAACCAGTAATGCGTTTCGGTTTGAAGGGTGGGGCAGCCGTTGTAACTATACTGAGACCTTAAAACTTATATCTCAAAGTGGGTGGCGCATTTACGTTGTAGATGTCTATGGTCTCCGGTAACTACTTAACACCAGGTGGCTGTGAGCTCAGATGGACTGTGTTGGTCGTCGTGGCCTAACGGATAAGACGTCCGGTGCATTCGTGTTGAAGCGATGCACCGGTGTTCGAATCCCGCAGGCGGGTACCAATTTTTCTAATGAAATACGTACTCAACAAATGTTCACGATTGACTTCCACGGTGAAGGAATAACATCGTGTAATAAAAGTGAAACCCGCAAAATTATAATTTGCGTAATTACTNACAATAAAAAAAAAAAAAAAAAAAAAACAGATTATTCTAGAGAAGGGCGTGAGTAGAGAGATGACGTATGATAGCCATGAATGAAAAAGAGGATATACTGCGCCGACCCCACACAATGTGGTGTGAGAGCAGGACGAAAAATGAGACATCTACAAAGTAAATGCCACCACCCACCTTGAGATATCTGTATATTAATACGTAAAGAAAAAACTTTTTTTTTTTTTTTTTTATTGCTTAGATGGGTGGACGAGCTCACAGCCCACCTGGTGTTAAGTGGTAACGGAGCCCATAGACATCTACAACGTAAATGCGCCACCCACCTTGAGATATAAGTTCTAAGGTCTCAGTATAGTTACAATGGCTACCCCACCCTTCAAACCGAAACGCATTACTGCTTCACGGCAGAAATAGGCAGGGCGGTGGTACCTACCCGTGCGGACTCACAAGAGGTCCTACCACCAGTGAAGTGACCACCACTTTGTACCCCTTTTTACGAAAATTGTGTGGAAGGAGGAGTATGAAATTTCCCACACTTATAGAGAATATAAAGGAGTGCAGAATACTAATATTTTTTAAAAATTATACATACAATTTATATATTTAATCAAGAAAAAGAATATTTACCATAATAATAATAATAAAAAGCCACAATTTTAATTACGTGCCGAATTGTTCGGAAGTTTTTGCAGGACGAAACCTCAGACGAAATGAAAACTGAAGATAAACTCCACTTGTCTTAGGCCCGTGGTTTACAGTATTTACCGAAATTCATAAAATTTTCCATAAAAACTTTGTACATAATAATAGTAAAGTATTTTTTGAGGAAGTTTCTCACTCTGGAGTCGTAACCACTTGTAGCTTGTGTCGTCGACACTGCCATCAGCAGTAATATATTTTTACATAACATTGTATTATTAATATCATAAAAAATTTTTTTGTGTAATTAATAAGATTAATAAATAAATTTAGTAGAATAATACTAATAATAATAATACGCCTGAACATTAATAAAGTTTTTAAACACCATTTTTAATTTCGTATATGAGAATGACAGGTGCGTCGTGTCCCACATTCGCGAGTTCATCAACCACACTCCGCACGAGTAGTTAACGAGACAAAACTATAACATAAAGTTTCACCTGCTTTAAGAGCTGAGTTTTTGTGAGATAAAACTGACAATGCCGTACCGCGCAGCAGTGTATAGAGCGAGCAATGTATACACAATTTGGTATTTTATTTGGAAACTAGCTTTTGCCCGCGAATCCGCCCGCGTGGAATAGTTACTTTGGCATAACGCTAAATTTTACCTCGCACTTCACTTAGAAAGTGAAAATATCTTTGAATTGTAGAATGTTATTTAGCTATTTAAACCCCTATTTTCAAATATTCTTTATTGCTGCTCCACTTGTGGTCTTACCGCGATGTTATATAGTCTATAGCCTTTCTCAATAAATGGCCTATCTAACACTGAAAGATTTTTTCAAATCGTACCAGTAGTTCCTGAGATTAGCGCGTTCAAACAAACAAACTCTTTTGCTTTATAATATTAGTATACTTATAGATAGACCGACGGGCATGTACTTTGGTATAAAGTTCAAATGCTTTAAGTTAAGGTAGTTAACAAGTTGTCGTACTTATGCAGCAATGTATAGAGCGAGCAATGTATACGCGATTTGGTATTTTATTTGGGAATAGACCGACGGGCATGTACGTAGTAGTATTTGGTATAAGGGTCAAATGATTTATTTTAAGGTAATTAACTTTAGACACAAATTTTACAATGTACTGGCTTATCGCTTGAACTGACACCCAGACAACCTTCTGCAGAAAGAACATACATAATACAAAAGATATTGATTGATCTTCATAACTTCAGGATTCAACATCAGGATTCCTCCCACAAATCTCGAAAACTTTTCTTTGGCGTATTAATGTACGTACATACATAAGATTTCTATTACCTAGTAACATTTATGGACATTGAACTTTTAAAGCGAATAGATAAGGTTTAAATTCGTTTGTCCATCAGAGTGCGGTGCTCATTCGCCCTAAAAACAGGTACGAACGCCTTCTTTTCTTTGTTCCAAAACGACGACATAGCACTGTCTTACCGTCCCTATTTTTCCTATTCTTTACTATTAGGGCTTTAATTTTTTCTCGATACTAATTTAATCGGAATCATACTAAGTCTTCACATTTCACACAGTGTCACATTTACAGAGTACAGATAATCATGTCACATTTACATCTTCTTTTTCCCCACCTTATCCCACTAGGTGCGGTCGGCAAAGCTAATTTTTTTTTCCATTCTCTTCTATCAGCCGTCATCTCAACACTCACTCCTCTCTCTCTCATATCGTCATTCACACACTCCACCCATGTCTTCTTCGGTCGACCTCTTCCCCCTCTACCTCGCACTACCATTTCCATACATCTCCTAGTCACATTCATCTCCTCTCTACGCATCACATGTCCATACCACGCTAACCGTCCGCTCTTTAATTCGTTGATTACCGGGGCTACTTTCACACTTCCTCTGATATACATGGCACCTTTACACATAAAACATAAATGTATTGTACACTTAAAACAAAGATGTGTTGCTTATGATTTGTGATTTGACTCGTTCTTTTCCTGGTCGGCTAGAGTGTAATTTCCTAGTCATTTGAAAAAAAAAAACTAAATTCTAAGCTAAATATCAACCGATAATGTGTCGTCTATTGGATATACAAATGTATTATATTGCAAAATATTTCATGGTCCAATCTGTGGCAATGTGAATAACCTTGGAGCCTGAAGTTTCAAGATCGCGTCATGTAAGATACAAGCGTTCTCTGGTTTAGCGTATCCAGTTATATTATGCCGATGTCCAAATTCCTCAAGCTGATATAAATATTTCAAAGGAAATACGTATTTAACTCATGTTCGCGATTGATTTCCACGGTGAAAGAACAACATCGTGTAATACAAATCAAACCTGCCTAATATTATAATTTTCGTGGTCATTACGTACTTGAGACATAGACCTCAAGCGAAGGTGAACGAACGATCACATTCACGGTATCTTGTCTACGGGTGTTTACTTAACTATGTAAAAAAAAACCCAGCATTTTTTTTGCGTCTATGTCTATATTAGCTTAGCTCTGAATAAATTAATTACTGTATGTTGTAATTTTATTGCTTACATGGGTGGACGAGCTCACAGCCCACCTGGTGTTGGTGGTTCGCGGTAGGCAGCGGCTTGGCTCTGCCCCTGGCATTGCTGAAGTCCATGGGCGACGGTAACCACTCACCATCAGGTGGGCCGTATGCTCATCTGCCTACAAGGGCAATAAAAAAAAAAAGGTGGTCACTGGAGCCCATAGACATCTGCAACGCAAATGCGCCACCCACCTTGAGATATAAGTTCTAAGATCTCAAGTATAGTTACATTTTCGTGAGTGGAAAAGTTTCATTGAAGTTGTTTGTTCCTGCGGTGTGTTAGTTACCAAACTATGTGATTGTCGACCTCCGAGTGCAATCGGCTGATGCAATACTCAAGAAATTTGTATTATGCATGTTATATGAAATTCTTAAAAAAAAATCGACATCTGTAATATGTTTTAATGTACCTAAGTTTTGAAAATTATGTATTGTATTTTGCACTTACCATATTTCGTCATTATTTTGAAAACTATTTTTACAACACAACATATGTCTTGAATTTGTATGTGAAGAGAATTTTATGTTTTTTTTTTCTACACTAGATTATAAAAACCACTGACTGTATAATGTATTGTTTGTTTTATTGCTGTAAGTTTTTTTAATTCACTTCAATTCAGTCTGTAAAACTTATTTAACATTGTTTTCAGAAATAGTGCTAAAATAAATAAATAAACGGGCTAGGTTAATAAAAAATAAATCTATAAATTTTCACATAACTTTATTTCTACATTTTCCAATGATCATTCGGAAATTAGCTAGAGTATTCAACTAACAGTCTTATTGTTTTTTACAAGAGTATAAAATCGCTTCCGAAATTAATTAATTAATCAATAAAAATGCAACAGTTCACAGAAATGCATAGTTATAATCCGTTGTAACAAAACTAAACGGAATTTTTTTCCAACAAAACAGTTCACCCACAAGAAAGAATTACAACTAGGTATAATGTTAAGTCAATAAATTATTCCTTAAGCTAAAGGTAACTTCAATAAATTAAAATGAACAAATTTATTAACGCTGTGGTTCACGGACCGCACTATCGAGCTTGTTCAATGAAAGGCAGGCAGTAACAGTCTTTGGCTTACTATATACAAAAACTTAAAATTAGATATACGTACATACAGACAGATTTATAATTTCCTCTTTTTGCGATTTGAAGACACTTCGGTTCTGCTCGTCGATAATAGTTTGTGACGGATTGATGAGCAACAAGGCTTTGACATTTTAATACAATATTACAATATTAGCGATTGTAACATTTCAATTTATGAAGTTTTTTTTTTTTAACTTAGTACACGCCCGTGGGGTCCAAGCCGCGAAACATTTTGAGATATTGACGTAACAAATATAACAAAAAAAAAATTAATAATAATAAAAAATTACCTAATAAACATTAGTAGGATCGAGTACGAACATTTTAAGCTTAACAATAAGAAGTCTTTCAATATACACCGGTCGGGTCTAAGCCCATTTTGTATCACTGAATCACATAAACAGTAATGGTCACAAAATCTTCAGTACACTCCCGTGGGGTCTAGGACGAGCATTTTAGCTATTATCCTTCTTTCGGTGAAAATGAAGTAAATTTTCCTTCCGATCAATAAACGCCAGTCGGATCAAGAACATACATCTTGAAAATAGTGTTTCAGAAAATATTCCCAATCGCAGACCACGCTAGTTTTTCAGTAAACTCCGGTCGGATCCAAGCCGAGCATTTTGGAAAATTTCATCGGAATATAGACGAATTTCATTTAAAAAACTCTTGAATTTCGTATTTCTAGTAAATTCCGGTGGGATCCAAAACTTTGACGTCCATAATTGATGAGTCGCAGATGAAGTATCGATCTTATTTACGATAGACGGGTTGCGCGCTGCCCGTGAAATACGTGCACACGATATAAAAGTCAGCTTCGTACTGCTGGCAGCGGCCCACGTGCCTTCCTTTTATAATCGCTGATCGCGCACTCGCGCATTTTTTTCGCGATTTGAATTTGGAAGCTTTCAGCCGGGTGGCCGACCGCGCGCCCCCGCCCTTATGTTTTTTTTTTTCATTTCACGTTTTTTAGCAATAGGTAAAAAATGCCATGCTGCCTCTTTAACACATGTTGTCCTTTAGTGGATTATACTTTTTTTTTTGTGTAGCGAAAAAAACTACATATTTTATGTAAGCCGATTTAATTTCACATTAGAATTAAAATGTGTAACGATAAATTAGCTTTAACTTTAATTATTAAAATAAAATATGTCGATCGAATGTAATGTATCTCAGAACTGGTTTTTTATCGCTGTCATGCTGTTTTCCCAGTGAAAATAAATAAACATAATGTTATCAGAGTTTATTCAACTCGCCAATTTTACTTTCCATTGTTTATACAATCGATCGAATCGATTTTGGAAAATAAAATGTTTCCATTCATTAATAATTTTACTGTTAAAAATGATTTGCAAAACAATATTTAACAAAAAGTTTTTTTTTTATATTTTAATAATTTCTTTTTGTTAGTGAAAGGTTAGTTTTTTGTTTGTGTAGATGAGCTTACAGGTCTCCTAGTATAAAGTGATTTGCTATCTATACAAACCACAAGTCGAGTTCTGCCACTAACATTGACACAGCAATATATCTCCCTACTTCTGACGCCAATCTTGTGTTGTTTAAAATTATGTATTATATATTAATATATTTCGACCTCATGTCTCAAAACGGGTGGTTGCATTCATGTTGTGATGTCCATCACTTCCGGTAACCACTTAACAATAGATGAGTCGTGAACCCATTTACACCGAAAAAATACAACAAAAAAGCCGACTCTACACTACCGCCATTCCTTCCTTAACAATTTCTAGATTAACACTGACATTGTTAATGTTTATGTCAATAAGTATTACTGTCAGTATTTTTAGTAGATTACGTAAGCCAATTTCTATATTCGAAAAATACATGACAAAATGAAATTCCATATATTCCATTTATCACGTTTACGATGAAATATGATTACAGAGGAAAATGTTTTATTTTAATAATTCGCTTCCATTACGCGTATCGCAACGTGATAAAATGATAATGCGATCAATTGTAAAACTAAATAATTCAGCAAAGCAAATTATATACGTATGTGTCAAGGTTACATTGTTCACTTCCTAATAATAGCGCGATTTAAATCGATTATTTCGTAAATAAAAACACTCGTCTTAAATTCGAAGCCGGCCGCTACCACGAAAACTCTGAGCCCATTAGTAACACGTTTCAAAAAAATGGGGGCGCGAATGAGCCGTCTTGAAGTCTGAGTTGACACGGAACTTAGAAAGGAAAATATGTGTTTGACTTCAGCAATGGCATTGCATAGCCAAGTCGCCGTCTATCGATTTACAAATTTACTTTACTATGTTTTTTTTTTATTGCCCTTGTAGGCAGACGAGCATACGGCCCACCTGATTGGTGAGTGGTTACCGTCGCCCATGGACTTCAGTAATAGCCAGGGGCAGAGCCAAGCCGCTGCCTACCGTACTATGTTTTTTTTTTATTGCTTGTATGGGTGGACGAGCTCACAGCCCACCTGGTGTTAAGTGGTTACTGGAACCCATAGACATCTACAACGTAAATGCGCCACCCACCTTGAGATATAAGTTCTAAGGTCTCAGTATAGGTACAACGGCTGTCCACCCTTCAAACCGAAACGCATTGCTGCTTCACGGCAGAAATAGGCGGGGTGGTGGTACCTACCCGTGCGGACTTACAAGAAGAGGCCTTACCACCAGTAATTACGCAAATTATAATTTTGCGGGTTTGATTTTTATTACACGTTGTTATTCCTTCACCGTGGAAGTCAATCGTGAACAAATGTTGAGAACGTATTTCATTAGAAAAATTAGTACCCGCCTGAGATTCGAACATCGGTGCATCGCCTCAACGCGTATGCACCAGACGTCTTATCCATTAGGCCACGACGACTAAGATTTCGATTGAAGGATCATTTCCATCAAAAGTTCCGTCTGTTGTAGTAAAAAATAGTCGTCTCCTAAAAACAGCGCATTGAGTTTCGCGTCGGATCTTCTCAGTGGGTCGGGATTCCGATCCGGTGGTAGAATCAGCAAAACACTGCTCTTGCTAGGGCTAGTGTTAGCAAATTCTCCCAGGTCGAGCCCGTGAGCTCACCTATCCGTCCGCGCGTAGCTAGGATAGCCTCTTCGTCTACCAACGAAAAGATAGCGGAAAAAGACGCTTTACTTAATATAGCTTTTTACTGGTGGTAGGACCTCTTGTGAGTCCGCGCGGGTAGGTACCACCGCCCTGCTTATTTCTGCCGTGAAGCAGTAATGCGTTTCGGTTTGGAGCGTGGGGCAGCTGTTGTAACTATACTTGAGACCTTAGAACTTTCATCTCAAGGTGGGTGGCCCATTTATGTTGTAGATATCTATGGGCTCCAGTAACCACTTAACACTAGGTGGGCTGTGAGCTCGTCCACCCATCTAAGCAATAAAAAAAAAATAGCATTACACTGCTTCGTTGTAGATGTAGGAAGGGCAGTGCTAATTAATTTATCTAAAGACCGCTTTCATTTTGGGCTACTTATATTTCTACTGTGTATTTCGTCCATCGCCAAGCAATGGCGTATTCTCGTTTCAAGGATAAGTCAATTTGGACCTACAGCCACTAGACAATACAGTTGACAGCTGTCTGTTTGTTTCGAACCACTTACCACGTTGACTGCTGGACCATTTCTGAGGGACTCTCAACCAGTGCGTATGAGGTCTTTTTAAGGCAAGATTGTTCTTTTTTACAGTGTAAATGAGATCTCAAAAAAGTCCATTTATTAATATAGCCATACGCATAGAAACATGAAAACAGTCGTCTCTTGTACCGATGTAAAAAACGCGATTTTAACTATCGTATAAGGGAACAATCGTGCATTTTTTTTTTTTTTTTCCTACCTATGCTGATAGCCTTGAGAGGTTATTTCAGCTTCGCCCTAACGTTAGTAGGTGAGCTCGCGGGGCTCAACCGGAGAGTTGCTAACACTGACCCTAGCAAGAGCAGTGCTTCGCAGAATCTACCACCGGATCGGAAACCGACCCACTGAGAAGATCCGGCGAGAAACTCAGTGGGCAATCGTGCATGGGACTTTTTAAATCGCATAATGCAATCGCTCGCTTAAGCCCCAATCAAGTCAAAACTAAAACTCGAGCGATTTATAAATGAATGCAAATCGATTATCCTTAAATACTCTAACACTTTTATTGTCCATGAAAATTTAACGTACATATATTCTAAAAATAATTTATCATTTTCTCGAACGTGACACATTCAGACCGACCTACGAGTAAGTCAATAGTCATTTAGGTCAAATAATTCACCACAATTGCAGTTTTTAATATTTAAATATGAATCCTCGAAAGCACCGTGGGGCCAGTGATTTAGTATGTGAAAGATGAAAAAAGCTCTGTGACGCGAAATCTCAAGTCGTTGGTACAACGATTGAACTTAACCTTCAAGTCGAAACATGTTTTGCGACTGAAATAGGCTGAACGATGCTACCTAGGAAATTAGACAAAATTACAGAAAGTTAGGTTTTTAACTCTATATATATCTCTATATTGACCCCTTAAGACGTCAGGTCAATGTCTCTAGTACGACTGTTGTCTAACCCTTTAAACCAGTTTTTTTTATTGCCCTTGTAGGCAGACGAGCATAGAGCCCACTTGATGGTGAGTGGTTACCGTCGCCCAGGGACCTCAGTAATGCTAAGGGCAGAGCCAAGCCGCAGCCTACCGTTAAGTACTCTCCACAAGCCTCGTTTGAAGAAGAAGAATGCACTGCTGAAAGTAGCAGGACTCTTACTAATGAATTACAGAGAGGTGCAAGTCGCTTCGGCTGGAGAACCTTATGATCATCTAAACTTATTTATAATTAAGCACGACAGATAATACCCCGCTCAGAGCTTTTTCCAGTCCAAAGTTTATGGTATAACAGTGGACTCCAAACTGCAGTGGGGACCTCATGCAACAATTGTTACGTTATAATACTCATTGTAAAAATGGATATTAAAAAAAAAAACTAATATTAAAAAAAAAAGACATGGCCGCTGAGTTTCTTGCCAGTTCTTCTCAGGACGGAGGCTAGTATTGTGAATTGGCGGTAGTTCTTTTTGACGTTCAACAAGTATATACTTTCATTTATGTTGAATACATTTTTTTTTATTTGATTTGATTATGTTAACAGCAGACGAATTGCTTAAAAGCTTAACATAAACTTTTTGAATAACGGTTATGTGTAGTTTACATGACTTCACTAACCGATATATGTCAATTACATTCATGGTACGGACACTTTCGTAAGCCGTTTTCGACCTTATTGCATAACAATGTAATGTATTTTATATATTATTATATATGCACGTAGTTTTCCTTACTGCTTTGTTTATTTGTGCGCCGACATTTCGAGAAAAGGTCATTCGTTCGATATAGTAATTTATCTCAGTGAAAATATTCGAATGTTTTTTTTTATTGCTTAGACGAGTGGACGAGCTCACAGCCCACCTGGTATTAAGTGGTTACTGGAGCCCATAGATATATATGATGTAAATGCGCCACCCACCTTGAGATATGAGTTCTAAGGTCTCAAGTATAGCTACAACGGCTGCCCTACCCTTCAAACCGAAACGCATTGCTGCTTCACGGCAGAAATAGGCAGGGTGGCGGTATCTACCCGTGCGGACTCACAAGAGGTCCTACCAATTCGTTTGATCCGGTCCGAATAGGTGGCTTAAGGTTTCCGTTTCATGTCAAGATGTCTATGAACTCCACTTGTTATCAGTTAGACCAGCCTTTCCCAAAGTTGGCGATAACGCCCCCTTGTGGGCGCTGGAGGACTCAACGAGGGGCGATAAAAGACCCAGAAAAAAATGGGGGCGTTGCGTAGAGTAGAGGGTTGGGAGGCGATTTGTAATTTCATCTGGGAGGACTCTTAGACAGCGGCTGAGCTCTCGCTATAGTGGATTGTAAGTAGGTGAAAAAACGGAGGAGCTAAAATAGAATATATTGTCAAAGTGGGCTGTAGACAAAATTTGTTTGGGAACCACTGAGTTGGACCGTCACGACCTTAAAACTATTGATTTGATTGAGAGCTTAAAGATTGATTTCCATTGGAGCACTTGCTTATCGTGTCTCCTCAAACAAAAATCCACAGAGCCTACCGCAGGGTTGTGGTTCCAGAAATAACTAGCCCTCAATAAATCACCGTATTAAAATGCTTTCAATACAAAGCAATATTCAAATACCACAAAAAGACGGGTCTTGGTTTACGGAATATTAATTTCAAAACATTTACTTGGAGGACAAAAAATGTTTTTTTTTTCTCCTAACATAACTTTACAATATTTGGTACAACAAAACTTAATCCTACAGAGCAGCACCGCTTCCTATTAAAACAGTAGCGAACCTTTTGCCAGATTTTTCTCTTGAGACAATATGCACTAACCGAATTATTTAAGGACAATAGCTGAAGACTGTTGAGTTCATTACGGCAAACAGTTTTTGCGCGGTCCGGACCGGATTAAAAATGAAAATTACATCGGTCTCTTTATGATATGCGGGTACTATTATTACCTTCGTTTTATTTGGGGAAAAAAATTACCGCCGGCAACACTACACGAGCCCTTAAATTTTGATATTTTTTCTATTAGGTTCCTTTCGTGGAAAAATCTTTGAAATTTGTTTTTTTATCAGAGTAAATAGACTGGTCTCGTTTACATAGTCACGATTTAGTTGCTGACTCAAGTATCTTTACTATACGTAAATAAATTATTTAGCTACTCGTGGTGGTTACCGGAGCCCGTAGACATCTACAACGTAAATGCCGTCACCCACCTTGAGACATGAGTTGTAAGATTTTACAGTATAATTAATGGCTTCTGCTTCTTCTGATGTTTCATTTTACTATAGAATTAATAACATTAAATCAAAAATCAAATCCATGTAGGGCATCACAAATGTCACACGTTCAACTAAATTACTACTAATTACGGATTAAATTGAATTCAAAATCAAATGTTTTTGTCGTATCAGCAATTCATGAAAACCGAGATGTTATTCTGGAAGAGCTCTTTGAGCTTAATTACGAGGAAAATATTACTGCATTAATTAAACAATTAATTTATAAACTAATTTTGTTTTTCATATTACGTCGATGATGCAAACGGAAAACACGTAGAATTCACATACATACATCGTATATCTATATATTAATACGTGAAGCAAAAACTTTGTATCCCTTTTTACGAAAATTGTGCGGATGGAGGAGTATGAAATTTTCCACACTTATAGAGAATATAGAGAAGAAATGCATAATGCTAATGTTTTTTTAAAATAATGCTTAAAAGATACATTAAATCAATAAAGAAAACATTACACACCATGTATTTGACGCACACACGCATGCATACTATTTATTGTCAAACTTTTGTTCTTGACGTCTGTTGTCAAATTGAGATTAAATATTGTTTGTCTTTATTAATATTTTTTATAGTGTAGCCTTAGCGAAATTTGTGATTATAGAAGTATAAAATACAATCATAATAGTGTACAAACTTACAATTCCAATTAATTATTGTCGAATTTAGACTACTGCGGGACCTTAGTACATATTAACGCTTGAAAGGCAAAAGTGACTAAGCGACAATAACTGATTTGTACATAAATGATAGGCAATAATCATATTCGATGCGCAAAAAAAAAAATTTTTTCTATGTCTATTAAAATCATTTCAATCCTACAGCTACTAGCTAGATTCTACTACAGCTGGATTCGTTAAAATAAATTTTGTTTTCAAGTATTTCAACTTTACATTAGTCTACTGTAAAGTTCACGCATTGTCGCTTAGTCACGTTTGCCTTTTTTTTTTTTTTTTTTTTTTTTTTTTTTTTTTTTTTTTTTTTTTTTTTTTTTTTCTTTTCTTTTNTACAAAACTTTAGCGCACAAAAATGGACCTCGATACGCAGATCGCAAGCGACCAACGGATCGGCACGTCCGCACTACCGAATTGTACGCACGATGTATTCACGGTCACTACACTGTCGAGCACAACTGTGAGTTCAGAGACGCGGCTCGCAAGCGGGCCACGGATCGGAAAGCACGTCCGCGCACGACCGAGTCGTGAGCGAGAATGTTGGTTTGCCTTTCAAGCGTCAATATGTATATGAAAAATATATTTATGTTTATAGACTGGTTTTACCACCATTCAGATTAATTTTACATGAGATGTAACGCAATTTTGTAGGCGCGGTCTTTTATACGTACTTTTTGATGGTGCAGTGGTTAGCGCTTTTGACTCTTGATTCGAGGGTTGTAAGTTCGATGCCCATTTTGGGGCAACATTAGCGTAATATACAGGTTATAGGCATTTATAGTCGACGTAGTTTTTTTTTTATTGCTTAGATGGTTGGACGAGCTCACAGCCCACCTGATGTTAAGTGGTTACTGGAGCCCATAGACATCTACAACATAAATGCGCCACCCACCTTGAAATATAAGTTGTAAGGTCTCAGTATAGTTACAACGGCTGCCCCACCCTTCAAACCGAAACGCATTACTGCTTCACGGCAGAAATAGGCAGGGCGGTGGTACCTACCCGCACGGACTCACAACAGGTCCTACCACCAGTAAAAGGATAAAAAGTAAGTAAAGGATAAGGACCAGTAAAAGGTAGTCTAAAGGATAAGACGTCCGGTGCATTCGTATGTAGCGATGCACCGGTGTTCGAATCCCGCTGGCAAGTACCAATTTTTCTAATGAAACTTAACAAATGTTCACGATTGACTTCCACGGTGAAGGAATAACATCGTGTAATAAAAATCAAACCCGCAAAATTAAAATTTGCGTAATTACTGGTGATAGGACCTCTTGCGGTAGGACCTTCAGTAACCACTTAATACCGGGTGGGCTGTAAGCTCGTCCACCCATCCAAGCAATAAAAAAAAGCGTTTTTTGGTGTTTTTGCTTTTCAAGTTAATGCGTACGTTTCTTTTGCATGGGTCGCTTCGGATTTTTTGATATGTTTCTTTTTTATTTAGTTGTTGCTTTAGTTGCTGGACAAACTCACGGCCCACCTGGTGTTAAGTGGTCACTGGAGCCCATAGACATCTACAACGTAAATGCGCCACCCACCTTCGGATATAAGTTCTAGGGTCTCAGTATAGTCACAACGGCTACCCCACTCTTCAAACCGAAACGCATTACTGCTTCACGGCAGAAAAAGGCAGGGCTGAGGTACCGTGCGGACTCACAAGAGGTCCTACCACCAGTAAGTTTGTCATATCGTACGATACGTATATAAGGTATGCTACGTACAGGCGTGATCAGTAGTAATTCACTAGTAATTAATAACGAAACCGCTAATTACATACCCCATAACCGTGTTAATATGGTAATAACAAGTTGTATAAAATTATCGTTAAATTTTATCATTTATTATACGATTTCGTAATTGATAATTAACTGTGTGACATTTTTTTCTTTATGCATGAATTGATTTTTGATACCATCATGATATCTGGTTTCATCGTTATTGTAATGAAACGTGATAATTTTCCATATTTTCTTTATTTACTGATCCGTGAATCGCTGAGAATCGTAAGATATATCAAATCAAATCAAATCAAATCAAAAAAGTTTTATTCAACATAAATGAAAGTACATACTTATTGAACGTCAAAAGAATTACCGCCAATTCACAAGAACTAGCCTCCGTCCTGAGAAGAATTGGCAAGAAACTCAGCGGGCATGTCTTTTTTTTTTTAAATATTAGATAAAAAAAAAAAAAAAAAACATTTTTTTTAATATTCATTTTTACAATAAGTAATTATAACATAACAATTTTACAATATTTAAATGCCCGGAGCGACCAACTCATTCCCACTTTGTGCAATCTTCTTCTATACGTTATTATATATACGTTATTTATCAGAATCTGTCCATACACACTCAAGATTCGATTTTTTATTTTTATTTCCTTAAGGACCATCAGCATTTATACCACATTATACTCTGGGAGTACTTATCGAATCTTACAGCAATCATAACTGGTCAAGTTAAATTTAATCTAGTTTATTTTTATTTTTATATGTATTGAATTAAAATCTATGTGAAACAAGCCAGGTGATGTCCAAATAATCGAACATTTGGCCTTTCGTACCAAATATTTTTAGAGTTAAGCGGTTGAAAAAGATATGCTGACATTACCAGAATTATGGACGATCCATCAAAAGTGTCGTAACGCCTTTGACATGTGGTCCTGGAGACGCTTGCTGAGGGTAAAATGGACTGCTCACCACACAAATGTCCATCGTGAAAGTGCTCCAAGTCATACAAAGTCATACAACAATCGCTTGTGCGATTGCAAATCCTTAATATGTTTGGACATATCATGCGTAACGAAAGCTCATTGGAACGATTAATGGTTCAAGGAAGAGTAGACGGTCGACGCTCTCGCGGCCACCCACAAGATGGACAGACTTATTTATTTATTAAGTTGCACCAACAAAATGATCATCAATACAAAACATTGACAAACTGACAAAAGTTCATGGTAGATGTCATCTCAATTATATAATAGGTGCAATCGACACTGCATTGAAAACAAAAGTAAAGTAAAGTAAAAAATATATAGGACTAAAACTTGATTTGACAAGACTTGATTAAATCATCTACTAAGTGTTCCCTTACTGAATGTACACGTACCGTCACAAATAGAGAGAGATGGAGAAGCCTCGTAAAAGCCGCAACCAAGCAATAACACATGCACAACCACGACCACTCCGCCATGAGTGTACGACTTAGAAGAACATTACTTGGACTGACTCGAAGGATTTGTAATAGGTGAAGGACTCGCACAGATAAGATTGGCTAGAATACATCCGCAGTAACAACCTTCACATGGACAATATATTTACGTCACGTAGATCCAAACAGCTTGAAGCGTCACCACGAGACGTCATAATTATGATGAAAGAACATGTTGAGAACGTGGTCTATGCGTGGTATTACATCCAAGGTTAGCAGTTTCTTTGAATTTAAATCCTATAAATATTACGTTTTTTTCACCTACCTAATCGTAACAGGCCCAACTACGCGCGGACGGTATTACCTTAAATAACAGCATTTCATATACCACGTTCTTGAAAAATATTATTCGATATTTATCCAGGTACGTATCGTGACAATGTTATGTTTAAAAAGCTCGCTTATTGTGTTTAAATTATTTTCATAACCGGCCGGAACCCTGAATGTTACTTGTCGTGAATTGAACATTTATCAAAATCAGGTAAGAGTGCTGGAAAATTCAGAAAATATAATCTATAATAATCTATATCTATACTAATATATGAATCGACAGTGGTTTTTACTGATGTTCCGTTATAACTACTGAACCATGCATCCGATTGGCTTGAAACTTGGTATCCATGTAGAAAATAAATGTACTTAATGGATAGACTAATATTTATATGAGTGTTGGACTCCTTAATAATAATGTTAATTTTAAATGCCTAGCAAAGCGGACGAGTACGGCTAGTATATGTCTATAAATATATCTAATATTTGGTTCGTTTGTAAACGATATGTTTTCACATTTTTTTTAAATCAAATATTTGCCTCGAATTACTATTATTAACTACTGCGGTTCTCGGAAATGACCTCATTGTTTAGTTTCCCTAATTATTGATTGAAAAGCGCTCATTTTGATTTCAGCTGTGATCGTCATTCCTGTTGCTACATTCATTAATCCTTTGCCGAAAACTATATTTCAATAGATTAATTAACTTATTAATTTTCCTAACAACAATTATGCGTCTTACGAGGACTTAAGCCCTATAATAATAATATAAAGCTGAAGAGTTTGTTTATTTGGTTGGTTGAACGCGCCAATCTCACGAATTACTGCTTCGATTTAAAAAATATATTTTAGTGATAGATAGCTAATATATTGAGGAAGGCTTTAAGGCTATATGACGTTACACATAACATCACGCTAAGGCCAATACAAGCGGAGCACTAATATAATGATTGAAAATCGGGTTTTTTCCTTTTTGAGAGCTTCCGCTGCGTGCGCTGCGGAAACGGTTAAAGTTTCGTTAAAATCATGTATGACAGAATTGTTTCCCTTTAAAAGTCCTGAGAAAATGTCTGCGACAGCATATTATGTCTATATTTTAAGGTTGGCTCACTATAACCTTTTTTATGCTAACCAAATTTAAATTAAAATAACAATAAAACAAATAAAAATTTCAATGAAGAATTATTTGTGAAGGTGTATTTATGTAGATTATATTAATTCCTATCCAAATAAATACGTTATTCATTACAATTATTTAATTTTAAAGAAATTTCCCCTTACTTTATTTTAATGAGTATGATCGCATCGCAGTTTTAAAACAACATTGCAGCATAACAATGATCAAGCGCGTAATATTATTGATGGGGCTGGCCGGCCGGTGCGCGGCGGCACCGATTAAGAAGAATAACAAGAAACACCCAAACCACTTCAAGATAGGCTTTGAAAATTATAGATTTTTCTGGATTTCTCCAGAGATCCTGGAGTATCCATCATCAGATCTTGATAATTACAGGACCATTCAGGAAGTCCTACCCGATCGAAACAAAAAAAAATAAAAAAGAATTTTCAGAATCAGTTCAAGCATTCTCGAGAAATAGCGAACATACATAGATAAAAAAATTGTGGTCGAATTGATAACCTCGTCTTTTGAAGTCGGTTAAAAAGCATGATTTTGGTACATACCTTAAATAGCTCCTTAACTTTCTATTTTTCAAAAATATTTTCATTTTCTACATAAATAAAGTCGCGGGTCAAATTTTGCGTTATGCCAAAGTAACTATTCCACGCGGACAAAGTCGCAGACAAAAGCTAGTTCTATATAAAACGTTAACGTTGAAAAGAGTAAGAAACAAGCCTTTACGAATTAGAAAAAAAAAACCGGAAATGCAACATTTATTCACACACAAACTTTACAATTTTAATACTTAATTACTCATAAAGCGTAATTCGTTTTGTTTGTAGTCCACAAAAGGTTATTTGTACATTACGTAAATGCCTTATTGCATCCTTTTCATTGTGCAAATATTTGTGAAGGTCGAAAAAATAATATAAGCACCATACTTTTTACAATTTTAGAACAAAGGGATATTATATATGTAGGTAACTCAGCTATTCATTGTGCTTTGCGCAAAATTGCAATGTTTTGTGTTTTACGAGAAGAAAGTTGGGGGGTTAAACAGACCTTTTCGGAATGCAATTAAAACAACTGTTAAATGTATTTGTGATGTTAATTATTATTATGACATTCGCCATTGCTTTCACGTGAAAGGCATTTTGGAGACACCCTTTTAGCTAAGTCTTGTTTTTGATTGAACGAAAACGGTCCTTAAAATGACAACGAACGGAGAAATAATGTCTTTAAAAGCGTTTTGTTTTGTTTTTGACTAGGAAAGTTCGGGCATTGATTGACAACGAAAATACTTCAAGTGATTTCCGAAATTTATTCTTTCCTGGAAATTTTTGTTGAACCTTAGAGTATACATAAGCAAGCTAGTTTATGTATACTCTAAGTGTTGAACCTATTGATTCTGGATATTAGTTATGTTTTCAGGCAACATTTTGGCTATCCTCTGGTAGGTAGGTACCAGTGATTAGGTTTGAATCTGTCGTGGAAGGCAAATATTTTGAGACTTCGAATTTGTGTTGTTATTATTTTACAAGAGCCGAGCAGTGAATCCGAACAAATTTTGTTTGGAAGAAAAGATCCAAAATAATTTTCAAGGTTTATCTTTTTAACTTTTTATTAATACATCGACGCATTAGGCGTACGCTCACACATCGATAAATGATTTATAGTTTATAACAACACTAGATGACCACCGAAATTAACTTGAAACATCGTTAAGAAATTTATATGAAAATCTAAAATGGCCGATAATTTATTTGTCTGGTCACTTTGAATCGGTTTCACTATGCACATATTTAAATAAAAGAAAGCAGACACTTTTCGCAGTTAGCTCGGCCGAATTGAGTTGTAATCTGTATTTGTATGCAAAGAGTCGGCGATAGTGTTTCTAAAAAATATCCGGGTTGCTTGAGGCCTAAATTAGAAATGTCAAAGTCATTGACCCCGGTGTTATGGTCAATATTAATGGGATTTTCTCTATTTATTAATCGCAGATCGAAAACTGAAAGTAGTTTTTGAGTTATTTGATTCAGAATATATTATTAAACAGTAATTTTTCCTATTTCCAACACTAAAACTGTGAAATGTTAAGCAAGATTAAGTAAAACTGAAGTAGACTGATATGACCGATTTCGATAAAAATATCCTGAAATCATACGATTGTCTTAGCGGGTGATCTTGTGAAGTTTGGTAGTGATCGGACCAAAGACAAACCAAAGCGGGCTTGACACAAATAATGTTAAGTCATGAAAAAATTACGAACGGATCGGCAAACAAATCCAAAAAAATGTTAACTTTTTTTTAAATATATTTTACACCTAGCAATTTTATTGTACGACTATAGATTTTTAAAAAGAAATCCCGGGTCCATAAAGGAGGCTTTTATTGCGGCCTTGTAATGTTTTTGGTTTTTTTTTACTTATTCATTTATTTCTTTAGTACCTACCCGAAGTTTAATCAAAGTTAAGGTTGGCGACAGTCACGCTATGGTACTGCCAGGCTTCGATACTGAGCATCAGATGCATTATGGACTAGTAGGCCGTTTAGTGCATTTTAATGGATACATACTATTTAGTACAATTTTCTTATCAATGATTATAATGACGGTATTAATAATTTAATTATCTTTGATTATGAATTATTTAGAATGTTAGTTGTTATTTAGAATTGGATTTGCAAATATTTAGAATTTAGAATATAGTATTATTAATAATTATCCACATAATTTCATTTTTATATTGTGTAGATTTTTGTTAATACATATTTGTTTTCGCGATGGACTTACCAAATTATCCACATGTTATGGTGGCCTAAAGGATAAGACGTTCGTATCAAACGATGTGACTGTGCCAGTATTCGAATACCGCAGACAGGTACCTACCAATTTTTTAAATAAATTACGTACTTAAACAATGTTCATGAATGACTTCCACGGTGAAGGAATAACATCGTGTAATAAAAACTAAACACAACAAGCATTATAATTTGCGTAATTACCGCTGGTAGAGCATCTTGTGACCTGTACGGGTAGGTATCCCACCTTGCCTGTATCAGCCGTGAAGCAGTAAGTAACGCTTTTCAGTTTGGCTGGGACAGCCATTGTACTGCCAGACTTAGAATTCAGTCAACTGAGTTTCTCGCCCGATTTTCTCGAGAGGTAGATTCTGCGAAGCACTGCTCTTGCTAGGGCTAGTGTTAGCAAATTCTCTCAACTTAAGCCCGTGAGCTCACCTACAAGTCCGGGTGTAGCTGGAATAGCCTTTTAGGCCAACGAATAGGAAGGGATAAAATAATAATATGATAGTTCATGTTTGAACGTGAGTGACGAAATCTGTGTTATTGATGTCCATGAGTTCCAGTAACTCAAAATTAGGTATACCGTGAGCTCCTCATCTCATCTAAAAACATTAGAATAAATAGACACGACATGTTCTAGTAAAACGGCGTTTCGAGCAAAAATATCATTTTTAGCGGACCATTATTACGAACTTATTGTTCGTCAGCCGACGCGCTGAACAAAAACTATCTTTTCTCGTAAAATTTGGCCACAATACCGTTTCAACCCTTTCATGATTTACTGCAACTTTACAGCCCTCGACCGTTATTCTCACGAACGTCTCATTATAATATTCATGAGACAATTTCAGTAGACAAAAACAGCTACTGTTGTATTGTCGCCTATTGTGTTAAGTTTCTTTGTCGTATAATTTGAGCTTGTTTTTCGAAGGCTTTCTCGTAGTGACCCCGCAATTGGTCTTATATCCCTGATTCTCTTCGCTACCGTCTGGTATACGCTGTTAGTCTTTGATTATATACACGTCCTGTTAGTATTACTAAATAAAATATTTGTGTGATTTTTAAATGCTTTTCACGGCAGTATTGTAAGTCAATGTGGGTCAGGAAGTTCCTAAGAATATTCTCATAGATCTCAGTATATTCGCGTAGAACATCTATATATTAATACGTGAAGCAAAAACTTTGTACCCCTTTTTACGAAAATTGCGCGGACGGAGGAATATGAAATTTCTCACACTTATAGAGAATATAGAGAAGGAGTGCACAATGCTAATATTATTTTAAAATAATGCATAATGGATACTTTAAATCGATAAATAAAACATTACACACACTACCATGTATTTGACACAACGAATACATAAAAATATACTCTTTGTTTACTGTCAATTGGGAAACTTTTGTTATTGTTTAAAGTCTGTGGTCGAATTTAAAATAGATTAATATTGTTTGCCTTTAATATTGTTGATCTTTGGTGCAGTTATGGCGAATACTGTGATTATATTATCGAAATATAATAGTGTTTGACAAGAGAACCATAATAATGTTTAAACTTATAATTTCAATTAATTATAGTCAAATCTCGACTACTGCGGGACCTCTAGTATATTTAAATTGATGATCAATGGTTATCGAAGTTTGAATACAATAATAGAAACACGTTTACAATTTTTTAAATTACTTAGATCGTATAAAATAATAAACAAAATTTTGTAATTTCTCAGTTTTATTGACGTCTGAAAAAACTATATATAGTAGTGTTGGTAGAATGTATTACAAGCTCACATGAATAGCTACCGTCATTCTGCTTAGCTAAAATAGCTCTTCCAATACTACAGATACGTCGAATAAGTCTACTTCACTATTTTCGTGATCACGGACGAATAAGATCTCGTTCGGCGGTATATGAATATTGTATTAAAAACCATCTATTTATCTTATCAAGACGATGGACTGATGATATAACACACGTCCCAGGAAACGACTGGATAAAGTCAGACAAGGACAGGGAGTCATGGAAAAAGATGGAAGAGGCCTTTACCCAAATACGGGTCCAAATCTTATAAATAATACTAACATTATGATTAATTAATTATAAGTAACTAACAAACATTGATATACCGAAATTTAAATTTGGTCTAAATGGCTTTATTATTATTTATCTATATCAATATTTTTTGTTAAAGTTTCCGTTACGTCACAATTAAAGGTTTTATGTTTACGAATCGCGAAAACCGAAGAAAATACTTCGTCTGTTTTCACCAAAAATAATCATGCCTTGCGGTTGGTTGGCTTTTTTTTTTCCTACCTAAGCTGGTAGCCTAGAAAGGCTATTCCAGCGGAACCTTAACTAGTAGGTGAGCTCACGGGGCTCAAACCTGACGACGATGCCAACACGAACCCTAGCAAGAGTGGTGCTTTGCAGAATCTACCACCGGATCGGAAACGCGACCCACTGAGAAGATCCGGCGAGAAACTCAGTGGGCTGTGTCTGAGAGTTAATTTACTGGTCGAGCCCTTCGTCGCAAGCGACGGGTTCGACGAAAATGGTGACCGGAGCGGTTGTTTGGCATGGTGCGATCGCCGCTATGCATTGTTTTAGAGTTCGACCTCAATTCTCGTGATCTGAGGCAGCATTCATGTTGCTGTCTTTGGGCTCCAGCAACCACTTCCGAAGCGGCACGTTCACTCATAATGCTATAAAAAATACTTCAAAATTGTAAATAAATATCTTACATGAATATTTCGTGTTTATCTGTCATTTTTATGTATGCGGTATTATGTTTTATTTTATTTTTCTTGGCCTTCAAAATCAAATCACAGGGTTATCGGTGTTGTGTCAGTGCAACATTAAAATCCTATGACTCAGTGCCGACAAAAATTTCAATAACGGAACGTCCTGACAACGAATAACTTGAAACAATGACATTTCGTACGCCGACTGAAAAGTACATCTTAATTCGATCGCAATAAAACAGAAAATCGCTTAAATTCAACTGTCACTGCAACGTCATCAGACTCAAAGGACGCGCTGTCAAAAAAAAAAAAACAGTTTCACAAACAATCCCGTTTATTTTCATTTTTGATTTACGGCGCTGCGGGTCTACTGTGCAAGAACGGGACTGTATTCCGCTATTGAAAACTGCCGCGAACACAAACAAATCTGCTTCTGACATATTTTTTTTTCTATTCATAAATGCACACGAAATACGCTTAATTTTATTGCGTGAAATCTAACAGTGGCTGTTTCCTAAAATTGTTTACAATATCGAATATAATTAAGTTGTTTGTTTGTCGAAACTCTACACAGTGGTGACAATTTTATGTTAAAAAATCTCTTTTCAGCCGAAATATATCGTTCTTCGGGTTCGGAATTTGAATTTCTGAAATGAATACGGTTTTTTGAGATTGGATATGAGATACAATCATCGAAGCAGTCGACGGTGACAAGTTGGTTGCATTGGTGGGAGTCGGGGAGTAGTCAGCGGCGGCAAAGATAAGGCGATTATCATGACGCACAACTTATCGAAGTACCGTTCCGACTCTGATTTCAGGTGTTTCCGGAACGCTTCGAGGCTCAGGTCGTCGTGTAGGCTTACCTTCCTTTCGAACCACGGAACTCGATGGCTAATCTGCAAAAGCGGGGCTGTAGGGTTTGAAGAGTCTCGTGTGTGTGCGGGCCGCGTGATCGAACACCACACTCGCGTAAGTCATGATAAAGTGTCACTTTATTCCGAAGAGACATTTTACCGCGGGGAATGACGTTAATGAACAAACTAAATAGGAGCGGCGAGAGGACGGAGCCTTACGGGACTCAGGCCGTGAGAGTTTACGGGGAGGAGCGGGTTCCCTTGAGTCGATATCGAAAAGAGCGGTTCGTCAAGAAGTCCCATATGATAAGCACGAGACTGTCCGGCACACCCATGTTGAATAGTTTGAAAATTAAAGCGTTGTGCCAAATTTTGTCGAACGTTTTTGCGACGTCGAAGAAGAGGGCTCCGTGTAGAACGGTTTTGGTCGGTTAAGCCCTACGAGAATGTGCTCCGTGAGGCGGCGTACCTGTTGTACGCATGAGTGATTTGAGCGGAATTCTAATTTTTCATCGATAAGAATGCCCTTGGATGAGACAAAGGCTTCTAAGCTGCTCGTACGATTTGCCTAGAGACATTAGGAAGCCAATCAGCCGGTACCTAGAAAAGGTTGGTAGCAAATATGAAAAATGCAGTCCAAATGATAACCTCCTCCTTTTTGGATTCAATAAATAGATGATTAAAAAATAAATAGGGATTATCGATTAGAATCCATCGGCATCGATAAAATCATGGAAAGCTGATTTTTTTTCTTTTTTTTAAATCTCCGGATCGATAATACTTTTTGCGAAAATAGATCGATTGTAGAAATATCATTTACGAATTTGTGTGTTTTCTATTATATAATGAGATAGACACTACTATATGTGTGTCTAGAACCAGAAAAAATATTTAAAAATGTCCTCAGATTCATTTAAGTTCAATAACATGCTGGGAATATTAGTCTTAAATCTCACAATTGAACTAAAGAGGAAAAATATAATTTTTTTTTCAAATTTAAACGTTGGAGTAAGTATTTTTATACTTTATAGTGAGAACAAGTCGCGCGTTGGACCGGCGGGAAAAGCGTTACTACAAATTGAGGCTCATGGTAGTTAGTAATCATATTAAATCTACTGGTGATCATTTAACACAACCCCTGATCTCGTCCACCCATTAAGATTAATAAAAACATTCCTTATTATTAAATTTCATATTGGTTTCATAATCCAGCCCGGCTAATTTGACATTGATCTGACTAACAAACTCAACAACAAAAAGTAAATACGCAAAATACACAGAACCGCGGTAAATGTATATAAATTCATTTAATATATTCATATGTTTTAAAGGCTTCTTAATTTAGTCAAACACAAGTTTAGCGATTTATAAGTTTAGTCGGACGCAAGAAGCAAAGCGATCGGATAATAGGCGTATATTATTTGAAGCAAAATAAAGGCTGGAATTTTAAAAACGAAAGAATTTCTTTTAAATATAAATTACTGCACGAACCGCTTTTTATAGTTGTATTTCACATTACAGGTACATAAATAATAGACATCGTTAAATTAAAATTCTCTCGGATACATTTTTTGTTTTTTTTTTTTCATAATATAAAGGTTGATTTTTATTGTTTTTGTTCGAAGAAGTTTTTAAAAATTCCATAGACAAATTTATAATATTAATCTTATTTCTAAGCACACGAAACGGAAATAGAACTAATTCACTTTAATTTAGTTTAAGAAATAGCATAGCTTTATTAGAGATGTTTATTAGTAGTTTCGTTTTCCAACAAGAAAGGCGAAGATAGTACCACTATTCAGCCTAATATTTTATTAATTCTGTTGTATGAAAAATGATACTATGGATAAAATAAGGTGATGTTGTTTATTTTGAGACTGTAATTAATTGGCGTGAAATAATAGCATAAAGTCTCAGCAGTAAAGTGATGGTAATTTACAGTGACTTTATTAGACTTTTTCCGGAAGAACGGAGAAGTCAAGTCCAGCATTTGTTCCATTTTTCCACATTTTTTTTTATTGCTTAGATCGGTGGACGAGCTCACAGCCCACCTGGTGTAAAGTGGTTACTGGAGCCCATGGACATCTACAACGTAAATGCGCCACCCACCTTGAGATATAAGTTCTAAGATCTCATTATAGTTATTTTGTCAAATTAGTGTTTCTTCCGGTTTAAATGTGTAATAACGGTGGTTTATTAACTATTTAGTATCTGTGAAAGTGCACAAATGTGGGAAAATGAAATAAAGCCGCTGAAGTAGCTTCTCGGGGTCTTCCAAAAAGGCCACTGAAAAAGTCTCAGTAAACGACCACCATTTTACTGAGATTATACTTCATCCCATATCATCTCATCTCATTTCATTTCATTTCGTTTTCATTTAATTTCATGCCATGTTTCATAATAATCAACTTCATTTTATTTCTTAGTATCATTTTTCATAAAAAAAGTTATCATTACAATTAAAATAAGACTTGACCTAAAGGTCTTAGTTACCAGGTCATAAAATCCCTTAAAAAAAAGCTGAAGAATAATTAGATTTAATTCCAAAACGTTATGTACAGCCAGCGCTGTTGTGATTTTAACACATTCGTATTTGTTCAGAATTATGCATGTCGGCTATTGAAAAACGTTTGGTTCACATCTTGAGTGAATTTAAAATTTTAAATATATCCACTGAATATCAACATGGTTCAAGGAACGGTCATTCCCGTTCAGTAGAAATGAAAACGTCACAACCTATCCGAAAATTTATTGTTACGTAATCGATTACCCATGTATCGATTTTAATTCTCGAATATCGATTTTCTTTTTTAATTTTCTTGGTACGTTCCGAATTTAAAAGCAATTGAAGCTAATCGAAATCAAGATTGTTAAAATATTGACTTTAATTGACATGTATCATTGTTGTCAATCATAAATAAAGTGATGACGAAAGATGGACGAAAGCCATAAGCAATATTGTCATATGAAAACACACTAGTTTTTTGGACCAAATGCGCTTTGATTCAGAAGACAATTTGTCAAATTGAAGATTTTTTTTACGATTTCATTAAATGACTCATGGAATTATATTATGTATGATACTTGAAAAGTAACTGAAAATTGGATTTAACTGCATACTTAAAAAAAACAAATAAGTATCGTTCCAAATTTAATAATAAGGATAAAAGTAAGTTTGACAAAAGAAACTCCTTGCTCACTGTAAAAAGAAAAAGAAGAAAATACGCTACCTGTTCAATATGTTCCTTATTCTCTCTCTATTATTCCATAAGTCTTTTTTTTATTGCTTAGTTGGGTGGACGACCTCATAGTTCACCTGGTGTATAGTGGTTACTGGAGCCCATAGACATCTACAATGCAAATGCGCCACCCATCTTGAGATATAAGTTCTAAAGTCTCAAGTATAGTTACAACGGCTGCCCTACCATCCAAACCGAAACCCATTACTGGTTCACTTTATAAATAGGCAGAGTGGTGGTACTTACCTGCGCGGACTCACAAGAGGTCCTACCACCAGTAAATGGCAATTTGAATGGCACCAAATCTTAATTTTCCTCTGTGTTTTGAAAACCTGAATGTTTCCTTCCATACCTAATCGTCAGTAGCCAAGGGGCCGTCTACGCGCGGACTGATGAGCTCACGGGACTCAACTTGGAAGGACTTGCTAACACTAGCCCTAGCAAGAGCTGTTGCTTCGCTGAATCTAACATCGGAGGGATCGCGACCCACTGAGAAGGTGGGGCCACAAATTCAAGGGTTTGTATCTATGAACTAGGTTGCACGTCGGACTCTTCGTCACAACGCGATGCTTCGAGTGCCTAATACCTTCTGAAACTGCATAGGGAGGATCTATTTAATAGGACATGGACACCCGTAACAACAACCATCTTTAATAAATATAAAATTACCGACCGAGAATGGACACTATACATTTTGTACAGTAATCGCTTTGTGAGTTTAAGACAAAGCAAACATCTGAACCGACGGTCCGATTATTTATTTAGGAAGGAAAGGATTACTGGTGGCCCGAAGTCTTTCCAGTTTCACCAGAACAGGTGTTCCAAATATTCTTGTTCAGAACTTGTATATATGCAACCTTATCTTGAATATGTCGTTAGCAAGATTCAGGCTATCATTTTTATGATGCTACACGGGGCTCACTAATCCTAAGATCGATGCGACAACTAAAAATAGGCAACATTGGTACCAATTTCTTCGGCCATTCTAAGCCGATACTCAAACAGTATTATTATACCAATGTAAGTTCTTCCATATACTGAATTAATTATCTTTCGCACATGATCCGTTGTTACGCCAAAAATCGTCTTCTAATCGTTTTATTGTGAAAAATTGATTTTTTACCACACATGGATCGTCGCTCTCGTTCTCGCGTACGTGTGACGTGATAAGTGTAAAAGAGTGGTGCATAAAAATTCCGTCACGTAAAGTATGAGAGCTAGCCAAAAGTTGGATGTGCTAGTGGAGGTTGATGACCTGAATTGCTAGTTGGTACTGCCCAATTGCTGAAGGCTTAATGTGGACTGTAGCTCAATTAATAGTCTTTTCATTTGGAGTAATGCAACTGCGTATAAGTATTACAATGCTATAAGAGCAACTGAATTATATTCGAAAGTAAAATAAAATTAGTATTGTAACGTTGGCAGTATTGATTAAAAAGATATAGTCCTTTTAAAACGGTAATTTTTTTTCGATCATGAAAATAAATAAAGTCCCCGGAAACATTTTGATTTACTGCTGGTTCATAATTTTTATTGTATTTTCAATTAAAAAAGAAAAAGTTTAATTCTTAATTATAATTCTGCATGATTCGTGGGCGTACAAAAATATCACTGTTCGATTCTCTGAAAATTAAACTCTTGCATTTCTAAGAAGATCTCATGAATTGGAAAACAGATAAGCAAAATTCAGGGTTTCGGTTTAAGAGTACTTTTTGTTCGACAAATAATTACTATACAATACAATACAAATAATATTATATACATAATTACCAGAATACAAATTCACGACGGTATAACGCCTTATTAGAACTCCGATTTGAACAAGAATTGAATCTGATTTGAATTAGAATTAATTTTGAAAAAATCAATAATTTTCTTTTAAACATTTATAGTAATTGTTATAAATTTAATATTATTTCTAATAAAATATTTATAGTTTACCATCTACGTCATAAGTCTCACAAAACCTTTCACATATTAATATTATGTAGGAAGATGACATTCCATAGGTAGTGGTCGTAAAAAAAAAAAATTAAAAAAAAAAAAAAAGTTGTCGATTAGCAAAGTTTACTACCTTCGTTCGGACATGACAACGAAACTCTATGATTAAAGACATCGTTTTATTTTAATTAGCAAGCCAATTGGGAATAGAATTTAATTGAGTTATCAAATTATTTTAGCTTAAGATTGTAAATTGAAACTAGTTTTTTTTTTTTTTAATATATGACCATAGATGTAAGGTCGATTTCCCGAAACTTCGGCAAGCGAATTCCGTGTGCGAACATCGATCGGCTCTTGTCAAAATACTAGGTGAAGTGTCGTTGACCGCAGAGTTTCACGACATTTGGTGTTTAAATTAGAAATGCTTAAAAAAATATTAAATTGTTCAATTTTAAATAATTTATCGTTGCCGTTCTGACGGCTAGTGAAGAAGAAAAAACGATAAAGGTTTTAATGTAATTCATAAACAAAATGTCATTAGTAATTCAAAATATGTATGGTTTCATAATTTCAAGTAAAATATTTTTTTTTTTCCAACCCAATCGTTTTATCCGCAATCCTAATAAAAGACCGAAACGTTGCAAAAATAATAATGTAATTTGTTATTATGATCCTATCTTGTCCACATTCCTGAGATACAAAATATTTTATTGTGTGTAACTTGAGAAAATTATTAAATTTCACAGTATAGTTAATTTAAGCAACCTTAGCATTAGTTTGATGTTTAGAATATTGAAAAGTAAAAAAATGTAATCAAGTCATTATTTTATGAACTAATCAAATCAGACACTTCTAATTATTCATTCATTTTCATGATCACACATGATCGCAGTAGTTTTTTTTTTTATTGCCCTTGCAGGAAGACGAGCATACGGCCCACCTGATGGTGAGTGGTTACCGTCGCCCATGGACTTCAGCAATGTGTAGAGCGTGGACTGTAATTTGTGCTGGTCGCTTCAATAATTCGATATATTCAGAGAGAAGGTTATTTTTTATTTTATTTTAATGTAGTTACAACACGTGCACGTACGACCTGAATTGTTAAAAAATAATTTATTTTTCAACGAAATGATCTGAAAAAATTATAATATACAGTCATCAAACTTGAAAGTCGAAAGCCGCATCATCGATTTCCGTTCTGGTAAGCGTCGTGCAGGGTCAATAGCATCGGTTATTTCGTATATCTCTGAACACTTCCGAAACGCTTCAATCATGGAGTGACAAACATGATTTACATGCAGAGTATTATGAATTTCAAAAATCTACGTAACAGACAGCGCCTTGATTGGAAATTCAATGAGGGACTGTATTTCCTTCATTATATGTATTTTTTTATTTTTTTCAAACGATTATTTTATAGCTTTGAAATATGTAGCTAAAAAAAATTTACAGCCTTCGATAATGAGAAGTAGGATACGATAGTAAATAAAAATGATAAAATTAAGTAACAGAGGTAAGGTTTACTGGTGGTAGGACCTCTTGTGAGTCCGCGCGGGTAGGTACCACCACCCCGTCTATTTCTGCCGTGAAGCAGTAATGCGTTTCGGTTTGTAGGGTGGGGCAGCCGCTGTAACTATACTGAGACCTTAGAACTTATAACTCAAGGTGAGTGGCGCGTTTACGCTGTAGATGTCTATGGGCTCCAGTAACCACTTAACACCAGGTGGGCTGTGAGCTCGTCCACCCATCTAAGCAATAAAATAGTAAAGTAGAAGTAATGATGCATATTAAATTATTAGTTACGAAACTGCCGTTTAGCTTTTTTTTTATTTTGTTATTGCCCTTGTAGGCAGACGAGCATACGGCCCACCTAATAGGTGAGCGGTTACCGTCGCCCATGGACTTCAGCAATGTCAGGGGCAGAGCCAAGCCGCTGCCTACCGCTACCTAGCTTACGGATTCGAAGCAGTGCATTCGTATGTAGCGATACACCGGTGTTCGAATCCCGCCGGCAGGTACCAATTTTTCAAATGAAATACGTACTTAACAAATGTTCACGATTGATTTCCACAGTGAAGGCATAATATCGTGTAAAAAAATCAAACCGGCAAAATTATAATTTAATCCATCTAATCTCGAGAATATTGTGAATGTATTTATTTATTTCGATGATTAGCTTACGATATACCACGTGGTAAGTTATCTTAGTCTTTGGGTATCACAATGAAAGTGCAGCCGTCCACGTTGTGAGAGGGGTCTGTGGAGTATTTGGAGGTGGATTAGGAGCATTAGAGAGCAAAGGCGGGTTTGAAATCACAAAACAGCGGCTACGACCGATTAGCCAAGGCTAATTGGAGATTCTATTCTCCGTCATTACGTTCAGTTCCTGACAGTACATATCCGCAGTAATTCTTGTGTCTTTTGATTAGAAGCTGTGATGAATTATGCCGGTAATTGAATACCAAACGATGATCATTTTTTTTAGGAATAATTTTCAGGAAATTTTTAGGAATAATTTTCATTTGGGGCAGTGTCCAAATACTGAACCAAGGTTTAATCAACATGATCACTAGTTACTATTATTAAAAATAATTTATTTTATATCGCTTCGTCTTCCAATCCAATTATGGCTATTTAATAAAATACTGATATTGAACGCGGTTAAGTTAACGCATTGTTTTTAGTATGATAACGTCTGTTATTGTGCTCGGCTTGATCCATCTAAACTCGGCTGCTCTTGGCTTGATTTCATTTCCATTAATAATGTAGGAAAAACAAGGCCACATCTTTAAGAAAGATGTAGAAAACATATTAATGTATCATAGACGTTACAAGGTGCTCACAACTGAAGCATATATTTTATTTTAGCCTTTATCTTTATATAAAATGTAATGGCCTTGAAAATACAGTATTAATGAAAAAAATGAAAGGGGCGTTTTAATATTCACTTTTACCGGTCGATAAAATTTTATATATCGATAAATTGAGGCATTAAATTTCTAATCAAAGATTAGACAGATTAATAGGTACTGTAGTGTAGCTCTATCTAATTTATTAAAATCCTAATATTGATGGATGGCATCTTACAGAATTTTATTGTAATATATAAAATTTAAATTGCAAAATAACTGGAGCTGTAATGGAACACGCCAATCTACGAATTTAAAGTTCATTGTACGATCAAGTTGGTAACGAACGCGATTTTCGCCAATGTTGAACCGGGTCAGTTATTATTACTGTATGTAGGATGTTGGCAGTTCATTGTATCATACTATAGTTACCATGATTGTTGAACTGGATTTTTTTTACCGCTTCGTGGGGTAAACGATCTCGCGGATTCTACTTGTTGTTAAGGAGTGCCGGAGCCTATAGACATCAACAAAGCAAATGCTGCCACCCGCTTTGAAGACTCAATTCTAAGTCTCAGCTTTTATAGTAGATTAGTTGCCCCAATCTTGATGCTGGAATTACTACTTCATGGCTGAAATTTATTTATTTATCGCATAGGTGGATGGACGATCTCACCTGGTGTTAAATGGTTACCGGAGCCCATAGACATCTACAACATAAATGCCACCACCCACCTTGAGATGTGTAATAGTCAGTAATAATGCGACTTATAGCTTAAGTAACTTATAATACTAATTCAAAGGTATGATTTTAAGGATAATAAAAAAAACCCGAAATGTCTTATGGTTTCAAATGACACAATACCAATGAAGTAGTATACTTTTCATTAATATGGAGCTAATTAAATTTACGTATGTTTGGGGATGATTGTAGCAGAAACAAACTTTGATATCTAATCTGTGTATAACAAAGTCGATGTAAATATGTATGAATGTTCCCCATAGAGTTTGAAACGGCTGGACCAATTTCGGTGAGATATTCAGGAAATCTTCAAATTAACCTAGCCAAGTGATCCAGTTTTTGCTGGTTTTTTTTTTATTGCTTAGATGGGTGGACGAGCTTACAGCCCACTTGGTGTTAAGTGGTTACTGGAGCCCATAGACATCTACGATGTAAATGCGCCACCCAGCTTGAGATATCAGTTCTAAGGTCTCAGCATAGTTAGGTACAACGGCGCTCCGCCCTTCAATGTTGATACTGAAGTTTGGTAGACATTGGATTAAATAAAAAATTGACCATCAAAGCAACTCGGGACGGATTAGTAACTTAGGACTAGTAACGTCGGGCGATAATACAATACGTCTTCAATAGTAGAGATGTTTACTAACACACAATGACATGTCCAATAAAGTAAGTAGCTACCCATTTACATGATACCCAATAACATAATTTTAAAAGTAATCTTACGCACAAAGGTGACAATAAAATAAGTAGCTACCCATCTACATGATACCCAATAACAAAGTTATGATAGTAAATCTCGCACACAGATGAAACGTTATTAGGTCAGATACCGAATAATTCGCAGCGACGCCAATCTCAGCTCCTATGAAGTATTACAACGATTAAGATTACTAATTAGACAGCCATTTAAAAAAAAGTACGTAAAGTTAAATGTTCCCCAAATGCTATGTAGAAGGAAAGGATACAAGGCTTAATGAGACTGGCATTGCCAATATCCATCCCGCGTAGCGAATTACCATAGTCGGAACGTGATCTCTATTCAAAGGCTTCGCAAAAATCCGAATGGTATCTATGATCAAATCTAGGGCGATCTGTTGCAGACGTCAACGAGCCAAGGATTTCGTATGACTAAACTGTGATTCGGTAACATAAGCCGAATTCACCGGCCGACTTGCGTGCTTGAGTTGCGAAAGTTTTGTTTACGTTCGTATCTTACGCGTGCCGTGACTCATTTTCCTTGAACTTCTTTCATTCATACGCCGAGATTGCGTTTCTAAATGCTTTCGGAGTGACTGAGAGAACGGAAATCAGGTTCAAGAGCTCGCTGGATGTGGCCAAGCATTGGAGGGGCCAAATGATTATGTCTTCGTAGCGAAAGAAGCGCGAATGGCTGTTCAGGAATTGAAAAATAATAGCTTTTATTTTCGTTTTATTTGTATGATTGTCGATGTTGTGAAAAGCCCTAGTAATCAAAACTGTCCACGATGTTTTTGTCAAAAAAGGGGTCTTATATCCCTATTACTTCGATAGCAGTAATTCGACGATGCCCTTGAATGTTTGGTGCTCTTGACGTTGATAACAACTTCTCGGGCATGTTGCCTGGAAGGTAAACAATCAGTGTGGACAAATTACCAGATGACTTTAAATGAGTGTCTACAAACTCACCAGGTGCACTAGTCGCGGCCTTCTATCTAAAATCTAGACTATTAATACCTCATCGGGCGTTATTATTACTCGTATTAGTAGTAATTTCCTCTGCCAGATTTTTCCTAAAATATTGATTTGCTGATGGCGTCTAAGCACAGACTAATGAATATTATTCTAATACAATCAAGAAGTTGAGCTAGTCGCAAAGTGGAAGTCAGCATTCCCATTGTATTTTTTTTTTATTGCCCTTGTAGGCAGACGAGCATACGGCCCACCTAATGATGAGTGGTTACCGTCGCCCATGGACTTCAGCAATGCCAGGGGCAGAGCCAAGCCGCTGCCTACTGGAGTTGTAGTATCAAATGAACTACAAAAAATTCCTAACTTCAGACGATGCCCTACGAAAAAGTTAATGTACTCTCAAGCGGTTTCGAGTACAATGAGATTCGCTTTCGCCCAGCGCACAAATAGTTAATTCCCTTACTTTCTACTGCTTCCGATGTACTTCGAAAGTCGTTTGCTAGTTCGTACATAGCATCACGAATTGCTATTGCACTATTATCGATAATTTCTCGTGTTTCTTACAAAATCGATCTGGTCTAATATGCTTTTAACTATACTGAAGCCTTTCAAGGACACTTACAGTAAGCGGTAAGCAGCGGCTCTAAGCGGCAGGCAGCGGCTTGGCACTGCCCCTGGCATTGCTGAAGTCCACGGGCGACGGTAACCACACACCATCAGGTGGGCCGTATGCTCGTCTGCCTACAAGGACAATAAAAAAAAAAAGCTGTGGACAATACATTGACATTGTTAATTGGCGATGATAACTGTCAAAACAATGGTATTGTCTTTTCAAATGGTGGTGGAATTGCAAGCTCGCCCGTATGGATAACACCGTGTTGCCATTTTCCTTGCCAACCCAGTAATGAATTCTGGTTTGAGAGATGAAACCACCTTTATACAATACAGAAATGGAGACCTTGACCTCAATTTGGATGGTGAGATTCGCGTTATTATGTCTATAGGTACGCTCCGATAACAATTTCACACTGCACCTACGTTATCAATTAGTTTTCCGAATTCTGTGGCGTGTTATCGAAGCAAATTTTGAAGCGCAACATATCCGATGTTGTTGTAAAGTTCGAAGATATTTCTTTATTAGTACCATTACCATACGACAGGTGGTGCTCGTATAGTTTCAACAAATATGTGTTTAATATGTTTAACGATAGTCTTTTTTCCCTACCTATGCTAGCTTAAGAGGCTATTTCAGCTTTTCAGCTTCTCCTTGACGTGTAGGTGAGCTCACGGGGCTCAAACCGGGAGTGTTGCTAACACTGACCCTAGCAAGAGCAGTGCTTCGCAGAATCTACCACCGGATCGGAATGGCGACTCACCGAGAAGATCCGGCGAGAACGATAGTCTATAGTTCGTAATTCGTAGACAGCGACTTGGCTGTGCATTGCTGATGTCCATGAGCGACAGTAACCACTTACCATCAGATGGACAGCTTATCTATCTACAATGACAATAAAAAGGTAAAGTAAAAAAGTCTCAGTGGAGTGTAACGGCGTTTCACTACTTTATATTAAGTTTCTTTGGCATTAAGACTTTCGCTTCACGATACTGAGTGATTAGTGTTTAGTAATGAACATATTGAGCCTTACTGAGTTATTATTAGCTTTGTTCTTTTTTGCTCAGACGGGTGAACGAGCTCTCGGCCGTCCTGGTGTTAAGTAGTTCCTAGAGCCCATAAATGGCACTAACGTAAATGCCGTCACACCTTGGGATATCCGGTACAGATGATCCGTCTTTCAAGTCGGAACGGATTACGCTTCGCGGCAGAAATAGGCGGGGCGGTGATATGAGGGCCTGTTGGTCTACAAGATCCATCAAATTATAGTCGGTACAATTTTAATGATTTCTTGAGTAGTCTCCGTGAACAAGAGTAAATTCACTTATTATAATTCTTATTGAATTTTTAATTTTACAGATTTTAAATGCGTAACAGAATTTAAAATGGAGTCAGTCGATGATTGATTTTAACAAAGATGTTGCGAATTACAAGCGTCGTATAAAAACGCACACTGACGCACATTTTATCTAATATGCCTTGCAATCATACAGTGAGTCAATGGCCAGTGAAATGTTTCTGGGGGACGTTCACCTTTCACCCAATTTGCTTAAAGCAAGCCGACCACGTGCGGATGGTATCTCAACGAGAACACTCCGCGCACACTAATACGCTGTATTCAAATTAGACGGGTTCAACATTTTTTTTATTGCAATCTAATTTTCTTTTAGGCGCAGCAGCGCTAACGTTAATGTTGTATTTTGACCTACTTTAATAATATTATAATAATGCAGTCTACTTAATTAGTAATTTTTTAGAACACTAAGTTGACAGTTAAAGGTATTCTTACAGTGAATGGGCATACATTAAGCGATTTTCAGGGACCATAAACAATACGAAGTTAATGCCATATGATATCTTGAATAGTATTTTTTTTATTGCTTAGATGGGTAGACGAGCTCACAGCCCACCTGGTGTTAAGTGGTTACTGGAGCCCATGGATATCTACAACGTAAATGCGCCACCCACCTTGAGATATAAGTTCTAAGGTTCAGTATAGTCACAACGGCTGCCCCACCCTTTAAACCGAAACGCATTACTGCTTCACGTCAGAAACAGGCAGGGTGGTGGTACCTACCCGCGCGGACTCACAAGAGGTCCTACCACCAATAAATTTTTTGATCATATCAATTACTAATCATAGCTGTATTATTTTTTAGACAAAGCACAAATTTGTTTGTAACAAAAATGAAACATGTATGCCAACTAACTTACATCCTAACTGGACGAGGGTAAGAAGAATGGAAAGTGAAAGAAATTAAGGGCATGCTGTAGCACAATAACTTGACCAAATTTCTTGATAAATATCCCAGAGATCATTATCACTGTAATATCCTCTGACGTCATTCAACAATAAACAATTATTGAAGAGATCAAGAGTAACACAAATCACGTGAATTCACGTGAATCAAATAAAATGTAAGCGCCTTTGTCACGCTCCGCGAGTTTCAATGAGGGACAATCATGACGCCGTATTATTTCAATAAACCAACCTTAAAAATACCGTTATTAGAATAATCTAAATAGATCAGGAATTTCCAAAGATGTTATTGTAGATATCGTAGATAAATGTATTGAATGTAAATAGATAGTTTATTTTTGCAACCAACTCTAACAATGAACCTAAAATTAAAAACCTTAAGAAATAACAATAATAATTTAATAACTAAAATATATTATTAAAATGAGTCCCTTTAGGCAAGGTTCCGAAGACACTGGCAGCGTTCCCCATTTGAATAGCTAGACTAATTCTTAAACATTCGTATGTATCTAATGTAAGCAGATGCTTCTGGAAAAATCTGTACGTGCCCAGAGTAGAGCACGCGACCTCGAGTCACAAGCGCACGTGAGGCCGCTTGGTCACGAGCACATTATAAATCAATATTAGTGCATTAGTTTTTCAAATGAACGAAGCTACGAAGCAATATTTAATTTTATAGGTCAATGACCTTTAATCAGACACATCACTTATTGCCCATTAGAACTTGGGAACGTAATAATTAGTCAAGGGCAAATCGCGCACTGGCATCTGATCCTAAACTAGGGTTCTTGTACCGCGGTAATCGGATATTAATACTTATATATCTTAAAATAAATGCTCATACATAAATGGCTATAACAACAAATCTGTTCGTCACACTTTTGGTTTGATATTCGTCACACTAGCACCGCTTTATTTCTTCCGGTGGGCGCACCGTCTGATTGCATTCCCGGACGAATTGCTAACAGCATTTTCTGAACATTCTACCAGTTTAATACCAATCAGCATTAATTGGTACGGTGTATTGCGAACAAAAGCGTATCCTCCGCGACTATTCCTGCCACAAAGTAGTCATGGGTTCTATCATTAATATATCGCTTTTTTTATTCTGTTTCTTTCCCATCACTAATATGACGCTTTTTTTTAATTGTTCCAATATTCTAATGCCTATTGCTTCATTTAAAAAATAAACGAATCTACATTTACCCGTATACACAATCTCTAATACGAATTCTTGGTAATTTGAAATAATTCTACGAATTTTTTGGTAGTGTGTTTTTTTAATGATTCATATTGATCGAACGTCACTATAAATTCATTGTGTAATAGATAGAGTTATCGATAGCTAACATGTCGAGTTAGAACGTGTTATACATGTCTTGAATTTAATCTCTTGTGATTGAAACTATAGTTTTTGCGATTCAAATTTTTTAAATGGTCAATAAATGGTAAAGACTATATCAGAACTATATTAGACCTAGAATTGTTTAATTAACGCTTAAAACTTTTTGCGTCGTCCCAGACTACGGGTTAGCCCAATAGCTACATAGTATGGAAGTAATTTTAACATTAAAATTGCATTAAGAAATATCTACATTAAAAACCTACATATATAACATACATACAGTAAAAAATTCTCGAAGATAGTTCCACTGTAGGGGACTGTGATATTAATACTTACTTTCAACTTTCGATATTTGATGCTGATATTTTATTACTCTAAATGCACATGCGATTTCACGACGCTTCTCGTATTAAGAGGCAACCAGAACACGCACACTTAAAACCCAGAAGCATGAAGCTTATAATACTACCATTTCAATAGAAAATATTAAACATTTTGGGAGTGTCAAAGTAAGACGTACATGTCGATGCTTAATTAAACAACGCTATTATTATTCAATCCGAAATGAGGAGATCCGTAGAAGAACGAAGGTTGCTGACATAGCCCGTAGAATTAGTGAACTGAAGTGGCAATGGGCCGGCCACATAGCACGAAGAGAGGACGGTCGATGGGGCAGAAAGATCCTGGAGTGGCGACCACGTACTGGCAAGCGCAGTGTGGGACGGCCACCTACTAGATGGACCGACGACCTAGTAAAAAGCGCTGGGTCTCGTTGGATGCAGGTGGCAATGGACCGGTCACACTGGAAATCTATTGGAGAGGCCTATGTTCAGCAGTGGACGGCGATAGGCTGAAATGATGATGATGATGATTATTATTCAAGTTATTTAATGTGAAATAGAAACTATTATGTATGTACAACATTGCACAATTAAAGCATCGAAGATGCAATTTTAAATGTTCCAGTTTTGGCGGGCTTTCTGTCACACCACAGACTATAACAATGCGTGTAAAGAACGCTGCCAGTGGCTGTAGGTACGCCTATAAACTACTACAAAGTTATTGTCAGCAATTTCAACATAATATGCAAACATTGAATTTCATCCGTAGGTATCATAAATCAAGCATTTTATTGTTATATAGTTTATATTTTATTATTTAAATATCTTATATAATTTATTTTTATGCCAAAGGTAGGACGGGGTACAGCCATGCTGCATGTCAAATTTTGAAACACAAAATACAATACATAATTGCAAAACGAATATTAAAAAGCAGTTTTAACTAAAAAAATATAAGAAAGTTAATTGTCAGTTGTAAAATTTTGGTAAAAAAGTTTTTTCGATAACACTGCGTGATGGAACTTCCTTTTCGTTCATAACTCTTGTTTTGCTCCATTGCTGCTTCAACGAGATCGTGACTGTGTTTGTAATGTACCTACTTATTGGATGAGTATGTAAAGTTGGTAATAATTTACAGAGTTTATATGTTTTTTTTTTACATTTGTTAAGTATGCAAGATGTATAAGAAACGTTCTCGAAAATGGAGATAAGATGGGTTTTGTATGGGCTTTTTAAAAAAGCACATTAGGAAATTTATCGGAACTCTAGGGATTGGGGCACTTTACGTTAGATTCCTGTGTCACAAAATGTGAAGTCACTATTTTTTTATTTAATTGGCATCGTGGGCAAACAGCTCACTTGATATAAACGATCCGATATCAGTAATAATTTCTAATAATCCCCCGCCACACCTTCGTAAGCCTAACCTCCTTCAATTTCCAATCTCATCCAGTCGTATTATTTAACAAATCTCACTTTTATACGGATTAGTGTGCAGTTTTTATTTCTTACAGTGGAGACTTCTCTAGATTGTAAATGTAAACGAATTATTGAAATAAAGTATGGGTAGTTTAAAAACAAAAAATAGTGTTTCCTGAGCGCTATCACTGCTCTTTTTTTAAACGAGGTTTGAGTGTTCAGTGGTAGGCAGCGGTGGGTAGATAGTTGCGTTTCTAATTATTAGGTGGGCGGTATGTCATAGCGCTCAGAAAATACAGTGAAAGGAAGTTCATTGCAAAGCCAGATAGTGCGTAATAAAAATATCTTAGGAGTAGCACGATGGATAAAAGGAACCGGTGCCAAGGCAGGCGGTGTGGTTTAAAAAGTATGTAAAGAAGTCATCTAGAACAATTCCTCAGAGGTTCCTTAGGTTACTAAGGAACATACAAATTTAGGAAGAGTTATTTCGCTCTAAAAAAAATTTTGTAACGTGTGTGTGTGTCGTAGCATTATCAGGAATAACAAAACTATTTTCTCTCGAAATAAAAAAGTAACATATAACAGACAACAAATCTTGGGAATTCAGTGTTCTTATTTATTATAACGCGAAGGGCCAAACTAGCTTACGGTCAACTTGGTGTTAAAGTATTTACCGGATGTCATAGACACGACAAAGTGAATGCGGACGTCTGCCGTAACTCAAGTTTCAATTCGTTGAAACTCTCATTGAGTTATGTTTTTAGTGGAAATTGAACACATACGTTAAGTGAGATTTCTACGACCGCACTCGATATCTCTGTCACTGTTGCTACAATGTAACAATAATTGTAGAAGGCACTATTCTTTGAACTGTAAATTTTATGTAAAGTCAGCCGCCTAAGTAAGCGATTGACCGTCCAGTTTTTACACCTAGAAACTCCTTTTTTTTTCAAATCACTATTTCTTCACTAATAAGAACTATAAACTTTATAGAAACGTCAAAAATGTTGCGTTAAAAATTCTGTGATAAAAATTTGTGACAGTTAAAATAGATAAAAGAAATTACAAAATTACAGTTGGACTGAAAATTTAGTTTTACATTATCTAATATGTTGGCGCTTCTGAAGATTTATTAATCTATGGCAATGGCAACAGCCAAAAACGAACCTTTCTCTATGTATTTTCTCCTCGTATTACTAGTGGCGCTACATTTTTAAAGATGCATGGACGTTGAATGTTTTTTTTAATTTGTCTACTTGACACAAAAAGAAAAAGGTTTGAGAAAAAAGAAAATAATTTTGGTCTTTTTTCTTATAATGTTCCTTAGTTCATATTGTCAGTATTGCATGTACTATTTTATGATATAGCTTCATATAAATATAGTTATTACAATAGTCTTTTAAAATACATAAATGTATCGTAAAAGCTTTATTTGACTGTTTGTTAGTTTTCAATGAGGAAACGCGTTGTTTATCAGACTGAATTGAAATCTTAATCAATTAGCGAGGAAGGTTTTTAGATTAGCACGGTCTGAGTACGAATGACGGTGCGCTAATTATGTCCGGCATCCAGAGGCTCGGAGAGAATCCGTAGTGTGTCATTTGAACCCAGAACCCGCCCATAGGGGGTAGGGCATGTTGAAGGAACACCGCGGGACCTTTCTACCCATAGGGGTCCTTGTCATCTCACATGCCCTACGGTACATTTCAACAATCTCCCCCTTATTCCTAACAGTGGGAGGATATAACCACAATGAATTTTATTGCAAGCTAAAAAACATGTGTCAGGGAATGTACGTATTTAATATACATATGTATTTAGCGATCGGTGCAGTAAATATTCATTTAAATGAGCAGCAACAAGAAGAGCACCTCGTAATCATCTACTAATCTAGCAATAACATTTAAACAATAACAAAGAAGCTGGTCCAACCTTTGATTGAGAACTAAGCGAGTAATGTATAACAAACAATTCTTTTACGTCATCCGGAGCTTTTGTTTTCGGCTGGATCATTACAACAAACAACGGTTTTCTTTCATCGCATTCACGTGATTCACGCGGGCGAAAAATGTATACTTTATAAATGCGTTTATGAGTTCGCAATGTTGTATATTGAACGTCGATGTCGGCCTCGCCAAACTGCGGTCGTTGTGCCAGTTTCCAAGTTCAATGGCGGTACCGTTTGCCGACCTACCTTCACAATTCGCTGGTATTTATTTTGGACCGACAGTTAGCCATTAAAATGCTGTCCAAGATAAGATCGCCGTTACGATAAATTTTGAATAGGTTGCACGTGAAACACGTGAACATAAACATCTTTTGATCGTGTGTGTGTGTTGACTCTTATGTTATGTATTGACATGTTTTATGGTTAAAGTCCTTTGAAATATGAAAAATGTTCCATTACTTATTTCATTCAGAATGCATTGCTGAAAACTTATGTCACTGTTGGGGTTTGTGACCCTTCATATCGAGGGATGAAACTCTATTTTGTTTAAGCGACATTTCACTTAATACGCTAATACATTTATCTTTGCAATTAAAGGTGCTTCTATATTTGGTATTAACATCCACAGTCCGATGTTTTTAATTGAACTTCAATAAAGTTTACCCCATTCAAATAGCTGTAGAAGTTTTAGTAGTAGAAGGTTATTTTTTCCAAATTTTAAACCTTAAATGGCTCTTCTGTAAAGTTGCAAATTTGTCGCTTATACCAAATAAATAGCCGTTCACTCTTCGATATGTTATTTCTAAATTTTGGCAAGGCGAACGTATGGCGTGTCTAGTGCTGTGGGCGACTTAAGCCTTCGTGAAATCCTGATGCACTGCCCACAAGAGTATACAACCAGTTGGACCAGTTGGTTGCGGCAGGAAAGGCCACAGCAGAGCTGTCTCATGTGAGGTTAAAAATACTTTACCTGAGGTTAAAACACTAAGAACGTTTTACAGAAAAGGATGGAAGTAGACATTGAGGAACTCATTAATAGCTAGATTACTCTCTAGTGAGACCGTGCGGGTAGGTATCAGCACCCTGCCTATCTCTGCCTTGAAGCAGTAATGCGTTTCGGTTTGAAGGGTGGAGCAGCCGTTGTATACTTGAAACCTTAGAACTTATATCTCAAGGTGGGTGGCGCATTTACACTGTGAATGTCTATGGGCTCCAGTAACCACTTAATACCAGGTGGGCTGTGAGCTCGTCCACCCATCAAGGCAATAAAAAAAAGACCATAATAAAATACACACGCATTAAAGAACTCTACGCGTTTAAATAAGACTTAATATAAAATATTTAAAAAAAAGAGCATGTAAGCAAAAAAAAATTGGAAAGCCGCAATCGTGACTTATCTAGAGCGTCAATTTTAATGATTATAGTTTCCTTCGTTTTCGAAAGTATGTTGAAAAACGTGTACGAGAATTTTTGTAATTCACACACTCGTGTCGCGCTGTTCGTGCGCCGAGCTTAAGATTTCGGAACATGTGAACGAAGCGAAGAAAGGTGCTTCACAAATATAGTTTCTATGATACACTCGTGAGTTTGACGGTGCGAAAGCGACCCGCGAAGCTTGCCTGACGAGCTCGACTGTCAAACTTGTCACGGAAATAGCTGATACAACTCACAACTGAAGCTAAAGCCTTGTTCGGACTAGGCGAGTATTTTAGTCGAGTACTGAGTAATTTAATGGCTAAACTACTCGATACTGCACAGAAGTCGTTCGCATTACGGTCCAGTAGATTACGCAAGTGAGTGGTGGTTTTCAAGATGAACAGGCTGCAACGCAATAGGGTGAATAAACTGATTAAGCTAGTCGTAATGGCTATTCTAGAAGAAGTGGATGAGGAAATTTCTGTGATTAAGAAAAATAAGTTACGGGTACGAAAATGCATCGATAGAAGAATTTAAATAAACTAGTAGCTACTAAATGTCTTCTGAATGAATTAGCATTGGAAGAGATCCCAAAGAATACTTCGATAGTTTGAGAATGTCCGAAAGTTGTGTGAATTTTCTACACTCTTAAATTCAGCGCAAAGATACCCATTTGAGAAGTGCCACTAATGAACTCGACTAATCAACAGGTCCGGACTTGTTTAGTCAGTGAGCCAGTGAGCAAGGACGCGCGGTGGGAGGCGCTACTCGCCCTATAAAAATAGAACAAAATGGATTGACTTGACTAAATTATTTACTAACCTACTCGACTAAATTTTTGGTGTTCAGACACATTTGGCTACTAGATTACTCGGTACTCGACTAAAATACTCGCCTAGTCCGAACAAGGCTTAACAGCCGGTCGATTTTTAATTAGGAGCCCATGGACATCGTTATTTGAATGAGGTCATCCACCTTGAGACATGAGGTCAGAGAAACATATAACAATGCTACCGTTCTTCAAATTGGAAGGCATTACTACTTTATATACGTGCGACCGGTAAAATGATGTATGCCATGAATTAGGAAGTAGTAATGGCCACTAATTAAAAAAAAATCAAAATAGCTGTGAGCTCCCGATTGAATTTAACAGAATTGAGTTCGGTTTCAATCAATTCAGTATTCAAGTAATTTCCAAATGAATGAGTCAAACTTCAAGTCTCTATATTAGATGAATTAAGTTGATCGGGATGTCGATTGTTTGATTGACTGTTGATTTATTCCGTGGCACATTAGCTGACTTGTGAGCCGAGATTCGTTGACTCCATTTTCGATACGTGCAAACATTTTTTTTTTTTCGTACCTATTCTAGTAACCTTGAGGGGTTATTCTAGATTCACCGAGCTAGTAGGTGAGCTTACGGAGCTCAAACCTGACGACGTTGCTAACACTAGGCCCTAGCAAGAGCCGTGCTTCACAAAATCTACCAACGGATCGGAAACGCGACCCACTGAGAAAATCCGGCGAGAAACTCAGTGGGTTGTGTCTGTGGGTTAATTTACTCGCCGAGCCCTTCGTCGAAAGCGACGGGTTCGACAAGAACGATGACCGGTGCTTGAGGTACCTAAAAGCACCGTTAATGGATTGGGAGGATCTGAAATGATATGTTTTGGGCGACGTCGACTGATTACCATTTAGTCTGCAGGATCGGCTATGTAGTTCCCGACGGCCACGATGAGAGGATTCTCGTGTCGTGCCGCTTTATCGAAGTGGCAAACACACGTGTAACAACAGATTCCTTTGTTCTTGCAATAATTGTCTAAATTTGTCATTTAAGTGTGTATAAGTATATTAATACATACTAGAGGTCCCGCAGTAGTCGAAATTCGACTATAATTAATTGGAATTGTAATTTTGTACACTATTATGATTGTATTTTATACTTCTATAATCACAAATTTCGCCAAGACTACACTATAAAAAGTATTAACAAAGACAAACAATATTTAATCTATTCTCAATTTGACAACAGATGTCAAGAACAAAAGTTTGACAATAAGTAGTATGCATGCGTGTGTGCGTCAAATACATGGTATGTAGTGTGTGTAATGTTTTCTTTATGGATTTAATGTATCTTTTATGCTTTAATTTAAAAAAATATTAGCATTGTGCACTTCTTCTCTATATTCTTTATAAGTGTGGAAAATTTCATACTCCTCCGTCCGCGCAATTTTCGTAAAAAGGGATACAAAGTTTTTAGTTTTTGCTTCACGTATTAATATATAGATATGTAAGTCTCTGATTCCGATCGCAGAGACAATATTACTTTGGGGCCAGATAAATGTGTCTGACTGAATTTGATACTTTGTCACTGATATTTTTATCCAAGTGGTTGTTACGTAAAGCACTTAATTGTTGCAAAAATCGCATTTACGCGACGAATATAGGTACATTTATTTTTATTGTTTACTAAAACTTATTTTAAAAACATTACAAATAATTTCCATTCGAATTACTGAAATCACGAACACGTAGACATCCGACCTTTTGCGGCTAATATCGGGCTAAACATATTTGTTTACGGAAAGCCTCTCATCACGGCCTCTTTGCCAGATGGGTCAGTGGAACATTATGAATATAAATTATTCAATATACTTCACACTGGGGCTGACGCTATCTAATTAATAACGCTTGTTGCACACTAAAAGACACGTAAAGCTATTGTGGGTTGGTATTGTTAGCGCTATTGTACTGGATTCTTGTTGGTGCTATCGAAATTGTGGCATGAAAAATAAGAATTAATTTTGTGATAGCGGGTAGGACTGTTTTTTTTTTAATTTCCTTTGTAGGCAGACGAGCATACGGCCCACCTGATGGTAAGTAGTTACCGTCGCTCATGGATGTCAGCAATGCCAGGGGCAGAGCCAAGGCGCTGTCTACAGAGCCAAGTCGCTGCCTACAGACCGGAATGCATGAATATGTTGTGTCAGGAAAAGTAGGAAGGTGGTAGGTACTAATTTTTTTTTTTATTGCTTTGATGGGTGGACGCACTCACAGCCCACCTGGTATTAAGTGGTTACTGGAGCCCATAGACATCTACAACGTAAATGCGCCACCCACCTTGAGGTATAAGTTCTAAGGTCTCAAGTTTAGTTACAACGGCTGCCCCACCCTTCAAACCGAAACGCATTACTGCTTCACGACAGAAATAGGCAGGGTATCTACCCGCGCGGAGTCACAAGAGGTGATTTCTTACACCTGTTGCTGTATTATTTACTGTCATCCTTTTAGAAGGTAACGACAAAGGGAATATCTGCCACAGAGTGGATGAAGTTGCTCGGTAGCGATCTAGCGAGCTAGCGAGGTCCAGGCATTCGTCAAATAAATATATTGTGTTCTATCATGGCTACCGCCACATATTTTTTGTGCTTTAAATGGCAGAAAAGCAAACGTTTTATGATCAATTTATCTAGTTATAAATTAGAAAACGTTTCTGAATTTCTCATTCGAAGATCCCTTCTCTCGATTATAGTTTGTTTAGTAATAAATGTTACTAATCTTGATCTAATTATTTTCTCGAATAAGTTAATTAATCTAGAATGCTATGAAAATAAGTCATCGTCTTGTATAGTAAATCTATCGCTGGAACTCTAGACGATATGATATGATCAATGTGCATAACTAATTTGAGCTGAACGTAAAGATTGTATTGAAAATAAAAGCTAATACCATACCAAGGTTCGTCAAGTTTAAATCTTCGCATGCCTTACAAGGTTCCGTAGAGAATTCTTTGTTATTATGCCTTCCGTTATCGAATTTCAATATTATTTTAATTTTTTTGCGTTTACCGCCAAGACTCCGCCCCTCTCTGAAGATTCAAACAATATGTATCCAAAATTCAATTATCCATTCTAGAACGAATGATATATGATAAAAACGACCTTAAACCCATGTAGGAACGATGAGATCCAGTAGCAGTGTTGCAATAATAAAAAGGTTATGACATCATCATTTCACGCAGTCTCTCAGATCAATTGCCAACACTAAAAAAGCTGTGCGGTTCACAGACGGTAGAAGTGAAATTATCAGAAGTACTCTATCTCATTCTCTCGCGTCCTAAATCGTATGAATATATATGTTTATCTCTCTCAAGTGTCACATTCGTTTCATCGGGTTGTGGCATTTTTGTTTTGCAAAGGTAATATTTTCAAAAAGGTGATATTTTTCTCGTCGTGGCCTAAAAGATAAAGCGTCCGGTGCATTCGTGTCGAGGGATGCAATACGTAATGGAATACGTTCTTAGCAATTGCTCACGATTGACTTCCACGGTGAAGGAATAACATCGTGTAATAAAAAACAAAACCCGCAAAATTATAATTTGTGTAATTACTGGTGGTAGGACCTCTTGTGAGTCCGCACGGGTAGGTACCACCATCCTGCCTAATTCGGCCATGAAGCAGTAATACATTTCGGTTTGAAGAGCGGGGAAGCCGTTGTTCTGTTAAAAGTGAGACCTTACAACTCATGTCTAACAGTTGGTAGTGGCATTTACGTCGCAGATATCTATGGTCTCCGGTAACCACTTAGCCTTAGGTGGGCCGTGAGCTCATCTTAACTGTAAAAAAAAAGCCGAAGAAAAAAAAATCTTTATAAAGGCTTCAGTAGAATTTTAGCTCACGTAGACCCCTAAAAGTAAAATGAACAGTAAAAAATAGTAAGAGTTTACCTACGCAGTGTAAACGCGGCTTAGTGGAACGCACATTCAGTACGCGTGTTTACTTAATGACATTTTCACACTACATACGGTCGGTAATAATACTTTCGCAGACCTGGATTAAATCACTTCTCGAATAATAGTGCTAAGGCGTCCACTGGGGTACTGGGCTAATGGAAATAGGGCGTACTTACCAAATGTTTACGAACAACTTCCACGGTCAAGGAATATTAGGGATGGAAGGAATAAAAATCCATCGTGTAATTTTTTTTATTGCTTCGATGGGTGGACGAGCTCACAGCCCACCTGGTGTTAAGTGGTTACTGGAGCCCATAGACATCTACAATGTAAATGCGCCATTCACCTTGAGATGAAAGTTCTAAGGTCTCAAGTATAGTTACAACGGCTGCCCCACCCTTCAAACCGAAACGCATTACTGCTTCACGGCAGAAATAGGCGAGGTGGTGGTACTTACCCGTGCGCGGACTCACAAGTGGTCCTACCACTAGTATAAAAATAGTAAATGTAATAAAAATTAACTGGCAATTTTTTATTTGCGTAATTACTGGCAGGTCGTCTTATGAGCCCGCACGGATAGATATCGCTACCTCGCCTATTTCTACCGTGAAGCAGTAATGCGTTTCGATTTGAATGGTCAGGCAACTCATGAATTAGAGACTTACTCATATCTCAAGATAGGTGGCGGCCTTTACTTTGTTGTTGTCTATGGGCTGCGGTAACCACTCAAAGCCAGCTAAGTCGTCAGATCGAAAACCCGTCTAAGCAATAAAAAAATTGTACTTCCAAATGACCTTTGCCCTAAAAAAATCAAGAACTTTTTAGCTAGATTCAATATGCTTATTGGATTTTCCGTTCAGATAAAAACAGAATTATGATTGGTGTATGTTGACTTCATATAATTATAAATTATCAGTCGACATTTGACCTACGCAGTAATAGATACTAATGTTAAAATGATTCAAGAGTTGTTTCTTGGGAATGCGAATCGAGTTGATTCTCTCAAGAAATTTTTATTAACAACTCTTTCAATTCATATCATCCTAGTACAATAAGTGGAATATGTAAATGATTTATTAAATTGTTGCTGTTCAACGTCAGAAATTGTTGATAACATTTAATCATCATACATATAATAAATACCTACGTCATGTTGATAAGGTCGCGTTACAAATATGTGGAGAATTAATCTCCTACAAACTTATGCGGTCCTGGTAATTGATACATGTAATTCGTCGATAAATACATTGTAACTTTTATATATTAAATAATAAATAATACAATATATATATATATAACCGAGCAAGTTTGCTGATAATATTAAACAAAAAGTGGTAATACAATTTCAAAACAATTATATTTAAAAAAAACAATTACCTATCTAAATAATAATTTTAATTTAATTACAATTAATTAATTATTGCATGGCAATTTGAAATATAATAAAAAAATTGGTAATTTTTGCAAATGCATGAAAATTATAAAGGAAAATTGTTTGAATCAATTAGTACGCTTAGGAAGATAAAATGAATGAGTTAAAATTAAAAATGACTACGTTATATTATTACGTTGACACGAAATGACACATTTCGAATTGCGGTATGCTTCATGTGACATAAAACATAATTTATATATTAATGCGTGAAGCAAAAACTTTGTATCCCTTTTTACAAAAATTGCGCGGACGGAGGAGTATGAAATTTTCCACACTTATAGAGAATATAGAGAAGAAGTGCACAATGCTAATATTTTTTTAAAATAATGCATAAAAGATCCATTAAATCAATAAAAAACCATTACACACACTACATACCATGTATTTGACGCACACACGCATGCATACTATTTATTGTCAATCAAATTGAGAATAGATTAAATATTGTTTGTCTTTGTTAATATTTTTTATAGTGTAGTCTTGGCGAAATTTGTGATTATAGAAGTATAAAATACAATCTTAGTAGTGTACAAACTTACAATTCCAATTAATTATAGTCGAATTTCGACTACTGCGGGACCTCTAGTTTGATTTATTTCATCAGCTTAATTCAACGCATTAACTATTGCCAAGTATTTATAGACTCGCCGGTGCAGAGGTTATTTTATTTTTATTTTTTATTTCTTGCTTAGATAAGTAGATAAGCTCACAGCCCACCTGGTGTTAAGTGGTTACTAGAGCCCATAGACGTCTGCAACGTAAATGCGCCACCCACCTTGAGATATAAGTTCTAAGGTCTCAGCATAGTTACAAAGGCTGCCCCACCCTTCAAACCGAAACGCATTACTGCTTCACGGCAGAAATAGGCGGTGTGGTGGTACTTACCCGTGTGGACTCACAAGAGGTTCTACCACCAGTAATTACGCAAATTATAGATTTGCGAGTTTGATTTTGATTACACGATTCTTTCACCGTCGAAGTCAATCGTGAACATTTCTTAAGTACGTATTTCTTTAGAAAAATTGGTACCCGCCTACGGGATTGGAACACCGGTGCATCGCTAGATACGAATGCACCGGACGTCTTATCCTTTCGGCCACGACGACTTTTAAGTAACACAGTAGACTTTTTAGCAGTTGGTTTCTAAAGATTACTATATACTAAGTCGGTTGTTCTAGGCAATAAAAGAGTAGAATCTTATTAAAAACTGTTTATTTTCCCTACCTATTCGCGGGTAACTTAAGGGGATATTACTACAGCTACGCGCGGACCGGGTTATCGAGTGAAGTGACAGACTAGCTTGGTTAAAGCGACGATCCCTTCCAGAGACAGGACCTTAGTGAAGTAATGAAGTATACAACTAAAAAGAATGCCACGTACGATCTGAATTCTCTTCCGAGGTGTTTACCGAATCTCTTAATCTATAAATTTAGTTTGAATTAGGCCATAACATAGCTGGTATCCACAAATAACGATAATCGCCTATGATAAGGTCCTATGTTTGGCGTCCTTGCTTTTCTTTGTCTGCCGACTAATAAAGATGGATTCCGAAACTTGATAAGACGGAAAATTCAATTCAATAAGTCAATTCAATTAAGGAATATTGTAATACTTAACACAATTTAAACCCTTGAAGCCTTTTAAGGTCAGCTCTGTAATTTTAATATCTGCCCACCTCGCGACCACTTGATACAAGTATTCACAAGACAGTTATATAACCTCATTTGTTCCAACCTTCTTGGATTACATACACCGACCCACCAACGGACCTGGGCCCCTGAAGCTGTACATATAAGGCTAAGGAGCCTCTCAGACGACAGTTCAGACTCACCGGTCCAGTGTAGATACCTACAAATGCGGCGAGATCTCAGAACGTGATTGCTAACGGTAAAAGCGTTGCGATGATATTAGCGAGGCCTGGTGACCCAGTTTAGCGAGACCGTTATCTGGACGTCGAACCTGCACCCCGAGAGCTCAGGTGACACTTATGGCGTGGCTTAACTAATGAACGCGCGCCGGATCAGGCAGTGAGGTTATACACTCCAGCAGATCGCATAAGGCCACGCCTAGTACCAGGAAATATGGAGTAATTTAAGCGGTACCTTTTCAAATGAACTTCATTTATACATGAGTCAAATTTGAAATTATTCACATTTGTTTAGATGGGTGGACGAGCTTACAGCCCACCTGCTGTTAAGTATTTACTCAAGCCCATAGACATCTACAACGTAAATGCGCCACCCACCTTGAGATATAAGTTCTAAGATCTCAGCATAGTTACAACGGCTGCCCTAACCTCCAAACCGAAACGCATGACTGCTTCGCGGCAGATATAGGCAGGGTGGTGGTACCTACCCGCGTGGACTCACAAGAGGTCCTATCACCAGTAAAAAATGGCACTGACTCTGAGTTTCGTTAATAAATCAACCAAAAAAAAGCAATAAAACCAAACTGTAATTTGAGACAGGCAAATATTTTATATGCACCGCAACTCTCGGCTCGACCCAGTGTGTCAGTTTCTTGTTTTATTTTGTAATGGTATTATCGTATAACATTTCTTTGGTCGAGGTATGCAGCTTGTCGTCTCATACAGGAAATGATGGCGGATTCAAAACAGTTAATTTTCGATTTAGGGACGTCAGGTATGCACACGAACAGTTCAAAGTTGTGACGTAGGTGAGTTAATGGAAGTAAATCCACAAATTGCGGTGCTCTGTTGTAATATCTGGTGGTAGGACCTCTTGTGAGTCCGCGCGAGTAGGTACCACCACCCTACCTATTTCTGCCGTGAAGCAGTAATGCGTTTCGGTTTGAAGGGTGGGGTAGCCGTTGTAACTATACTGAGATCTTAGAACTTATATCTCAAGGTGGGTGGCGCATTTACGTTGTAGATGTCCATGGGCTCCAGTAACCACTTAACACCAGGTGGGCTGTGAGCTTGTCCACCCATATAAGCAACAAAAAAAAACCAATTAATTAATGCAATCGTAAAAATTGATAGCCTACCTTAACTGATTATTGCTTCTTCGTTTATATTGTAAGCAAATTTATTTATTATTTTTTGATAAGCTCTGTCTATGAGTAGAGGAGTGGAAATAGCTTTAATGAATCTAAATGACAGTTTAGTAAAAACCAATTTCATGTTGGTTACTTCGGTGACAGTATCAAATTTACAGTCACTTTGTTTGTAAATAGATTGAACTTCCTATGGCAATCCCGTGTGCTACGAAATGATTTTACTCGAGTGAAATTTAACAAAGACAATCAGTGGGCAACAGCGCGACTGTGATCGTAGCATTGGTGATGTCCGTGGACAACAGTGATCTCTTTCAGTACACGCTTAGAGATGCGATAAAATTTAAAAGGAAACGCTGCCGCTCATTGCAATTATCCTCATATTACAGAATATGGTTCCTTGTAAAGCGCAGATCCGCGATCTTTTCTAACAAGATGAGCTTGTTTAATAGATTAAGTAACACTGGAAGCGCGACTTAAATGTATTTCTACGTGTTTTTTTTTATTGTTTAGATGGGTGATCGAGCTCACAGCTCACCTGGTGTAAGTGGTTACTGGAGCCCATAGACATCCACAACGTAAATGCGCCACCCACCTTGAGATATAAGTTCTAAAGTCTCAAGTATAGTGACAACGGCTGCCCCACCCTTCAAACCGAAACGCATTGCTGCTTCACGGCAGAAATAGGCAGGGTAGTGGTACCCACCCGCGCGGACTCACAAGAGGTCCTGCCACCAGTAATTACGCAAATTATAATTTTTGCGGGTTTCATTTTTATTACACGACGTTATTCCTTCACCGTGGAAGTCAATCGTGAACATTTGTTGAGTACGTATGTAACAGTTTTTTTTCTGTTTTTGCGGGTCGTCGGTAAATAATGAAATCACCATAAACGCTATTGCGCAATATGCATATCACACCTTATTCGTTAAACAGTAAAACGAACATAATAAACGCTAGTTAAAACCGTAAAATTTATTTTATTGACATATTTGTGTTACTTTTTTTTACTTTCCTACCTATGCTGATGGCCTTGAGATGCTATTTCAGCTTCACCCTAACGTTTGTAGGTGAGCTCACGGGGCTCGAACCGGAGTGTTGCTAACACTGACCCTAGCAAGAGCAGTGCTTCGCAGAATCTACCACCGGATCGGAAACGCGACCCACTGAGAAGATCTGGCGAGAAACTCAGTGGGCTGTGTCTGTGGGCTAATTCGCTCGTCGAGCCCTTCGTTGCAAGCGACGGGCTCGACGAGGACGGTGACCGGGAGTGTTACTAAGAAACGTGATTTCTCAAAAACTTTTTACTTTAAAACGACTTTTACATTTCGTACCCTTTTCATGAAACCGTAGATGGAGTCCTGTTTTTAAATATATGCTTACATATTTTCGTTTCGTTTATAATAATAATAACTTGTAACTAATCACGCACGGTTATCCAGCCCCAGTTTAAGATTCCCTGTGTCAATTTAAGACTCACACACGTTAAAATATATAAATATATATATTTTTTGTATTGCTTAGATGGGTGGACGAGCTCACAGCCCACCTGGTATTAAGTGGTTACTGCAGCCCATGGACATCTACAACGTAAATGCGCCACCCACCTTGAGATATAAGTTTTAAGATCTCAGTATAGTTACAACGGCTACCCCAACCGAAACGCATTACTGCTTCACGGCAGAAATAGGCGGGGCGGTGGTACCTACCCGCGCGGACTCACAAGAGGTCCTACCACCAGTACTATATAGTTAATACACATCCTGTTCATCACACGAATGTCTGTCCGACGTGGGAATCGAACCCACAACCTTCGGCGCAACAATCAGCAGCATTAACTATTCCACCGCCGAGTCAGTCAAAAAAAATTAAAAGCCCCATTCGTTCGTATTAACCATAAACCCTTATTATTCCAAACAATAGATGAGATTGAACTCGACCAGGCAGAAGCTGTTTATTTTATTAATTAACGATTAGAAAGTCGATCTCTATATCTTTGTAGTACTGAGTCCGCCCGTTACCTCATCCGGGTTCCAAGAGACAGCACACCGTCGCTCGTACGTAACTGTCGTGGTATAACCACATTCGATGTGGGTCAACCGTTAAACCATAATCGATAAGTGATTCACTGCTTATCTTTCTGATGGCGTGTCCTGAATATAACACGATTAGTTTAATACTTACTATCGACCCGCCCTCGCTTCGCTTCGGAAACTGTAATTTATTATTGATTTCTCCACAATTTAATGGATGTTATTATACATATAAACTTTCTTCTTCAATCACTCTATCTATTAAAAAAAACCGCATCAAAATCCGTTGCGTAGTTTTAAAGATTTAAGCATACATAGGGACAGACAGAATATATAGGGACAGAGAAAGCGACTTTGTTTTATACTATGTAGTGATTAGTCGCAATTTAAAAGCCACTCGATTTCGGTGGTTTTTTTCTTTTTCAAATGACGTAGATCTAATTAACAACGATATAACTCAGAATGGAAAAAAAATTGCATCATTTTTCATGATTTATGTTGATCCTTTTGCAATCCTACATATAGTGGGATTTCACCAATCTTCTTCATAATCAATATCATAAAATATACTAAACAAACATTGGCAAACACATCATTCATTTCCTTGCAATTTATTATAATATTAACGGTCTAATTAAATAATTTTCCTCAGAGCTATCATCGTAAGCACAAGTTCGATTATAAATCTATATCGGTGTATCTAATTTCCCGTTTTAAAATAGAATTAAAAGCCTACAAATATAATGAAATCATAGCCTCAAAATTGATAAACCATGCTTTTTACAGGCGTTATTCCAGCATAATTATTACATCTTAATTCCAAATTCCCTGGTATAACGATGCTAGTATAAATTCCATGTGTGTTTATGCCGAAAAGTAGTCATGCGTTTTTATTATATGGTAGAACAGGGCTGTACTGTGATAACTGTAACTTCAAGATCATGTTTCGAAGTACGTAGCGGCAACCATTTTGCGGTGTATCCGGCATCCGGGAAAATCCGGTTAAAACTATATTACTCATGGTCTCTATAAAAAGTTGCAGTCGATTGTTAAAGACAACGAAATAGGCAACCACGGCTTTTTTAAATAATAGCTTCTTCAGCACTGTTGCGATTTGAAGCTCGATGAAACAAAAAAGCGATACTAATGTCATATAATATAGTGTATGTCTTATATAATAATACATAATAAAATAGAATACTTTCGAGGGTCTTACGCTTCGTATTCCTTGGACAGCTATGAGAACCAATGTCTCCATCCTCGAAGAGCTGAAGGTCACCAAGCGCCTGCTGACTACGTGCCAGGAAAGGATCCTGAGTTTCTTTAGGCACATAATGCGATCCCCATTGCACAGCCTGGAGAAACTCATCAATCTCGGACAAATGGAGGGGAAGCGCGCTAGAGGAAAACGCCAGTTAGATGGGTGGACCAACTCAAGGAGGTGACTGGAGGTCAGATACGGGGAGCGGTACATATGGCGCTGAACCGGACCGAGTGGAGAAGATTGACATACAGTCACGATCCTCAGCATTGAGGGAACGACCAGAAAGACGTTTACCTCGTCTGAATTCACACATATGGCTTACAAATCAATAGTTCGATTTTCAGATCCAAACACAAACTAACAAGTACTATACGAAACTACATTTAAGAAAACAAAAGAATAATCCTAAATGACACTTTTTCTCATCAGTAAATGTCTCGAGTGTTTGAACTAACAGTCGATATGCAAAATATGCACCTTGAATAACAGCTACTTAAGCGAGTGAGTGGAGTTCGCTGACAAAAAACTATGTATCTTATTTGAGTTCTAGTGAAACATTAGTATTTCCCAGTAACGTTTGACGCAAAGCGATTTCAGGACGTGCATATGTTTACGTAGCAACGTCACAATCGCTCGGAGGACCGCATCCGGATCAGGATTCGTGGTTTATCCGGAACATGAATCAACCGGGTAGTTCCCATTTAAACGTTGCTTTTGGAAAACCATTTGTTATATATACTAGGTAAACAAGACAATCCTTTTTTTATTACTTATATGGGTGTACGATCTCACGGCCTACCTGGTGTTAAGTAGTTACCGGAGTCCATAGACATCCACAACGCGAATGACGTCTCAGTTTTTAGAGCACAACGGCTGCCCCGCCATTCAAATCGCTACGCTGCTTCACGGTAGAAATAGGCAGGGTGGTGGTGCCTACCCGTACGGACTCACAATACTTTAACATCCTGTTTGTAGCTTGATCTGTCTCTATCTCTCTCAACTAATCTTAAAACGTAATTTTTACTTCACTTGATGACGTCCGAATTGCTTGAAAATTTTCACGCGCATCAAGGACCGATGTAATAACTGATTTTACTAACCAAGATAATCAGGGCAACTCATGTTTGCCTTTATAAAGTTTTTCGTTATTACAAAATTGTTCTTTGTCAAATTGTCTATAACAATACAGTCTTTGTTTTTCTTATTTCTAATATTTAAATTTCATCTGTCAGTTAATATAACATAACATAAATTGGTACATATTTCTACGAGAGGGTTTATGCCGCATTCCTTTATTAGTCAATTAACTGGTTAGGTAATAAAATTTTCAATAACTACTGAAAATTATTTATGCTTCCTATGGCATAAAGACATCCCGTAAGTTAAAACCGCTCAAACGCCACCTATCTGTGTTCGAAGGATGTGCGAGGTACGAACACGTACAACATAAATATATACTTGGTGGGTATATAAACATATACATTTTTTACTGGTGGTAGGACCTCTTGTGAGTCCGCGCGGGTAGGTACCACCACCCTGCCTATTTCTGCCGTGAAGCAGTAATGCGTTTCGGTTTGAAGGGTGGGGCAGACGTTGTAACTATACTTGAGATCTTAGAACTTATATCTCAAGGTGGGTGGCGCATTTACGTCATAAATGTCTATGGGTTCAATAACCACCTAACACCAGGTGGGTTGTGAGCTCGTCCAAACATCTAAGCAATAAAAATAAAATAAAATAAAATAAAAAGTGCAGTACCTACTGAAAATTATTTACGCTTCCTATGGCATAAAGCCTTTCATACGTTAAAACCGCTCAAACGCCACCTATCTGTGTTCGGAGGATGTGCGAAGTACGTACAACATAAATATATACCTACTTGAAATGTTGACATAATTTCCAAATGTTGGTAACGGTATTCACATCTATAGCTATGGTAATCATATGAGATCTGATAAAGCGTGTGTTCATTGATTGACTGTCGTAAAAACGTTATTAAGTTTTCCATCATTAAATATATTTTCTATTTTTTTTTGGTTTTCATTTTAGTTTAAATGTCTATCGTAATTAAATGCAAATGATTGAACCAAAAACTGATTAAGCAAAAGAAGAAACAGAAATAAATCCCTCCTGATGGGTCGTTGCAATGGATATATTAATGGAGGTAGACTCGTAAGTAGATGAGGGGTGACTTCAGACAAGCGGCCGGTCGCAAAAATCGCGCCAACTCACTAAGCTGCATTTATTTTATAAGGGCATGTTTTCATTATCTGCTACGCCAACCCAACATTATACGGGATAAAAACAAGAAGAAAAATTTCTCAAAATGATACATATGATCAAATAACAAAATTATTATGGGCTGTTACTAACGAATTGCGCGTCAAACGCAAAGTACACACATACACACAAGTGTCTGTTGGCAATAAACTTGAGGAGGTCATATGCCGCGACCGGTATGTAGGTCGACCGTACCGTAGCGCCTTCGCAACAAATGCTTATTCTGTTCAACTATGATTTCTATGCGTGGTGCTTTTTTTTAAAATATTTATTTAAAGAGCTCCTTCCGCTAACACGATTACGGCGCTAACTGTACTATGCGCGCTATATATTTTTTTCTTAAATAATTAAAACAGTTGGAGTAAGCGTTGTAAGACTTCATACAACAAACTTTGCATTTCTTAAAATAAACTATGCCAAATGTTACAATCTATATATAGTTCCTAAACATAATAGCACACGCATTCATTCCAATACGCCTCTAATACAGATTAATTTATCCATTAGTTAATTTCTAATCGATTCAAGTCGTGTTACCATTGGAATACACGAGGGTTAAATCTACAAATAAATGCACTGTTTATTGTTAATAATACCTGCCTAAAACCTACAGGCTACAGGCTAGGCAAGCTACGGCAGTGTTTTAGAGGAAATAATATAACAATGACCCGAAAATTTTTCGAAAAATCCACGTGGCAAATTGGAATCTCTTCTTTTTGTAAAAATTGGAAGAACATTAAACTAATTCTTTTAATAAGAATAAAAGTAAAAAAAAAGCATTATAATCTACATACGTACTATATTTTTCAGGTGAGCTGATGGAATATTGGCCGGAATACACGTTTTGTTTTCGTAGATATCAGACATCTATTTGTGTCCAGTAATCCAGGTAGCGCAAGACCGGTCTTTGTGGCAAGGCTTGGGGGAGGCCTATGTCCAGCTGTGGACTTCAGTGGGCTGATAAGAAGAAGAAGAAGAAGAAGATGTTTTAGTAATTAACGTGTTTATTATTAGATTCTTTATTTCTTTTTCGCCTCAATATGTCCTGAACGATGCATATTTAAAATAATTCAAGTTAGTCATACTGTATTCAGTTATGATTTCGCAATAATTCTATTTATTTACAAAAACTGATTACAAAATAAAACGATATGTTTGTTTGGTTTTTAATAGTTATTTATAAATCTAAGCAGCTACAGAATAGGGCCGCGGCCGCGTGCGTCATGCGTCAAACGATATTTCGACTGTACAGATGACATTTAGTTCCTGATTCCGCAAACAATCGCTTAGATAAATACTAAATCTAGGTCGCAGCCATCCTCCCGAGTTCTCTGAACCTTTCGTTGCTTTAGCTCTCATTATAAAAACGAGGACAGCCTTAATGTATTCATCGGATATCTTGTTTGTTGTATGAAAAATGTATTTTCACGATTTCTATGTTCGAAGCGGAATGATGAACAAAAGTATTGTGTTTTGTTTTTATATGAGACTAGTAGTGTGGTCATAAAAATAACATTAGTTTAGGAGGCTTAAACGACAAAGGGAAGATCTTCCACCGAGCGACTGATATTGCTCGGTAGACCGACGGTCCGAATGTTGTTGTTCGGAACTTGTATAATATATGCAAGCTTATCTTGAAAATGTCGTAAGCGAGATTCAGGCATCTGTCAATTATCTTCCGTTGTATGATGGCTACCCGCCGCAATTAGCTTTGTTATTTTCGACTGATGTACCATGTGAAAATAAATGATATTAATTTGACATCTTTTACATTAGATCCATTAAACTATTAGACTTAAACATAACAAACTGAACTTAAATAGATTAGACGATGTGCAGCATTCATTATTAAGTTTAAACTTAGAGGCACTAATGTCAGTCGATGTTTATATCCAAAGGAACGTATTCCAAAGACTGATTTATTATCGAGAAATCATCAAATTCACAAACACGTCAAATTAGTAGGGCATATGGCCAATTAACAGTACACTTAAGGTAATATATCTTCTGATTATATAATTTTGTACATCTACTATTGTTTATGGTATTAAAAAAGTATAACTAATTTTAATGTAAATTTCTTACTTTTAGCATCATCTATTTCTGCCGCAAAGCAGAAATGCATTCCGGGTTGAAAATGGAATATCCAATGGGAGACTTAAGCCTCATGATTCAAGGTTTTATTCATATAGCAATGGGCTCCGGTAACGTTTTGGCACAAGGCAGGCTGTGAGCTCGTTCATCCATATAAGCAATGAAACAAACTCCAGTTAAATTTTCCGTCTATTCTAACTATGTACGTGTATTAAACCTAATCTTGTGGTGAATCTGGAAGGTACGACACCAAAACCTTTGGAAGGGCATTGGTAAGCTAGCGGTGTCCCCGCCGGTTCACATTCAAACACACGTAAATGCTTGTTTTAAATATACTTTATTCAAATTTTTATAGTGCACGAAATAGAAATAAAATTGTGGCATATTACAAAAGCACATTGTTGGATACCACCGTCCCACCTATATCCGTGGCGAACTATGAACTCTGAACATTTGTCGGTTCTGTTAACGTTTCGAAGTCGTCGTGGTCTAAAGGATAAGACGTCCAGTGCACTCGTATCAAGCGATGCGACTGTGCCAGGGTTCGAATCCCGCGTAGTCGGGTACCGATTTTTTTAATGATTTATGTACTTAGCTGGTGTTCTCGAATGACATCCACGAAGAAGGTGTGACAAAAGTGAAATCCGAAACAATTCTAAATTTCCTAAAGTAAGACATATTCCTTAAGTCTCAGAGTGAGTGGCGGCATTCACATTGTGATGTCTATGTGCTCCTACAACCACTTAATATCAGATAGTCCGCTCATTCGTTTAATCAATACAACAAATCTTTACTGCATCGCACATTTTGCACTCAACATTGTTAAGAATCTTTACTGTTTCTAATCGGTTTCTTTACGGACATCCCTGACCACGTAATGTAATGAAAAATGCGATATTAAATCGTAAAAGTAGTTTAATTATGTCTGCGGCTCGCGAAAACCCAAGAAAACGCTATATTCTGTTTGCATACTGCGATTTTTTTAACGTTCTCGATAGCGTAAAAGTTAACTCAAATTTGTACGCAGTTGGAACAGCGCCCCTAGCGGCAAACGTAGGCAAACGTTCTAACTTCATACAAGTTTGAGATAACTTTTACGCTACCGAGAATGTTAAAAAACTCGCACTAAGCACACTGTTCTCTTCTACTAAGCTTTTTTATGATTGAAGGATTACTGGTGGCCCGGAGGCCCTTCCAGTTTCACCAAGACAGGTGGGCGAGCAAAGATTCAGCCAGGATGGGTGAGATTTTCTAACAGCTACCCGAGCGCCTCCGAAGGAGACCAAAGAACTCAAGAGCAACTGCTTCGCGAATGCATCTACTACCGGATCGGAACCGTGACCCGCTGAGAAGATTCGGCGAGAAACTCAGCGGGCTGATGCATGGGTTAGGTTGCATGTGGACCTCTTTGTCGCGTTCGACGAGTACGGTTACCGGGGTTCCTAAGCAACGGGGATGCACGCGTTGCTAGTGGATTCATACATGCATTACACGATGCGTAATATGAGAAGGGTGGAAGAACCATTATACGATACAATTGGGACTTGAACCTTGTCTCAGGGTGGTATTAAGAGTTTGATCTCCGGCGACCAAGTGAGCCGAGAGTTTTCTATCTAAATTCTCTACAAAGAAAAGCATTTATTCACCAAAAACAATATTTTTTAAGAACGTACTTGAATTAATAGTGTAACGGGTACATATTTTTATACCATTTTAATATTATCTATTAAATCCATACAAGAAAAATTACATCCCCGTACGTGTATTAAATCGCACAAACATAATATACAACTGTATTTAAAATAACAAGATAAAAACATAGGCATTTAAAAACCTATTGAAGTATTCAAATAAATATGCAAATTATTTTCAATGAAATCTAATGTGACAATTCAAAAACATTTTTTACCTTAATGAGAATTTTTGCATTTTATTTCCTCAATTTGTAGATGGAATTAATTGTTTTTCAATCGGAATTTGATTACATTAACCATATTGTTTATAGAAGCCATACTAAGTTATGTAATGTGTTGAATTATGACGTTTTACAACGAAACACATGTTCAAACCGCGAAATACGTTCATTCTCCACGCTTCGGGACAATGAGCGATAAATAACGCGAAGGGACCTTGAACACATTGAATTAAATCATCATAGCGACCAGCTCGTCACTGCGTGGCCTTGCCGTGACGTCACTATCGCCACGTCACGTGACGTCACGCGGTCAACACGCCCGAGGACGAGGTCAACGAACGACCGCGCTTTATTTTGGCGCGCACCGAGTAAAAAAAGCCGCCATTTTGTTTTTCGTATTTCGCAACTGGCTTGTCTGCATTTTAGCCAGTCAGCATTTTTCTTTTGATCGTTGATCGATTAGTTGATAAATGAGATGTGTATGATATTGGATTCATTTTAAGTCGTTCGTTTCTCATTTACATATTAAGTTAAATAGGTCATCTCATACATATCTTTTTCGGATTTAGGTTTTGAAAATTACGATTTCTACATTATATTCTGTGAAAAAATCGAGATACAGCTGTATTTTACTGTTTTTTTTAAATTAGGAATGTATGAATCTAATTAAAGTAGTAGTTAAACTGAAGTAACTTGTTTAAAGACTTTTTCAATTTTAACAATATGCACAATAAGTCCTTGAACAACAAGAAATCACAATAAAAACTGATCAAGCGAGATGTGACATCATAATAGGACGAGTGCAGATTTTTTTAATGAAAATGTTGGTAGAATATTTGACCGGGCAACGAACTCCAGTCCGCCGAATCTGGTCTCGAGCTGGTCACGTGATTCGTGACGAAACGTGGTGTATAGTGACGAATGCCAATTACATAGAGAACACAGTACATGGCCTCGTTTAGAACAGATAAAACTACAAGAAGTTATTTTCCATTAGTTAGCCGACCACGTTTTTTTTTTTGTTTTTTTTTTATTGCCCTTCCCTTGTGCCTTGTGCCTTGCCTCACACGTATTGTTTAACCAAGAACGTAATATATACGTCACGATCTCATGTACAATTTTAATCTATGTTATTGCATGATAGTGTAATAGTACTCATTGTCGATTTAAAATTTAAAAACAGTCAAATTGTTCCATGATTTACAGTTGTAAAACATGTCAGTATATTTTATGTTTTATATGCTCGAATTCAAATAGCCCGATGGACTGACGCAATGATGCTCAAACGGACAGGGTCAAATTATTAGGAATATGTAATTTTATTGTCATTTTGTAACGTAATCCTCTAATCATATTTTTTTCGTAAATGCACAAATAACATATCACAGAAGAACGGTGTTTTTTATTATACACACATGACACACCCAATCCAGATACCGCAGCGTTTCACTAGGAAAATCTCTAATAAGTTTGTGATGTGATTTTATCGTCAATAATGGGCAAAGAACAATGGTGAATCCTCAGAGATTCCACATAAGATTGATCAGGACTACAGAGGCTCGTAGGAGAATGTAGATGTGCGACGTAACTCCAGAAGTCCTAAGATATAAAGAATGGCTATTGTATATCAGCAAGGACAGTGTATTTCTTTCATAATATGGGCCGACCACCTGACAAAAATTTACAAGCCGCTGAGTGGAGACAATGTGAGAACAATCAGTGTAGCAAACCTTGGAAGACGCCTCAAATGTCTTTCGACTGAAAATGATTGCACAATGTTATCTATACCTATCTTATTTATCTTACTTTTTAGGACTTTTTGGCGGGAACGCGAGGAGTGAAGTTGTGCGATTTGTTTTATTTTGTCTATTTAGTGTTTCTTCGGGTTTAAATGTGTAATAATGGTGGTTTATTAACTGTTTAATATCTGTGAAAGTCACAAATGTGGGAAAATGAAACAAAGCCGCTGGACGTAACTTCTCGGGATCCTCACTGAAAAAATCTTGGTAAATGACCACATTTTTACTGAGATTATATTTCAGCCCATATCATCTTATCTCATTTCATTTAATTTCATCCCAGTTGATTAGTGTCTCAAATTAATCATCATCATTTCATTTCACTTCATTATATAATTTTTCATAAAAATATGAATATAAATTAAAATACGACATGACTTAAAGGTCTCAGTGACCAGGTCATAAAATCCCTTAAAAATACCTACTTTAAAACTTGTAATTCTTACGACATATTGGTTCGATCACAATATTTATTACGTAAGAAAATTTTAGAAGCCCAAATTGATTCATTTGAATTTAAAAAGGATTGTCAATGCACGGCTGTAAACTCATTCGGAATTCCAATGTTAATGTAACACGCGCGCACTCATTGTCGCCTAATAAAAGAAACATTAAAGAAGACAATCGACTTGCGATATCGCAATATCTCACTGCAGCCAATAGTGATGTATTAATTACGCGGCTCGGTCATTGACCCGCGAGTTCGGCCAGCACGTGGTCGACTGTTTGTTTATGTTTTATTCCTGATTCGAATTTATTGGTGACAATTCAATTCGCGAATGTTCCCGTGTGATTGTTGGCGAGCGCTTAAAATCGAAAACATGTGTTTTAAATTGTTTTCGCATTTTTAATTACTCGTTTTCAATCGTGCCAAATAAATCTGGTATGATTAAATGAAATGTTAATCTTATGGAAATGTTTGTCGTATTTTAAAGACTCAATGATAAAGAATTAAAAACATGTCCTACCTTATTTTGAATTGTGACTTAATTCTGTAAACTTTTGAATTTACGAAAAGTTCTCGGAATTATTATAACTGAAAATCGAGTACAAATATATAATTAAGCAACTGAAAATTTAATTACAAAAAACATTAAGCTGCATATTTGAATAGCGCACGCCGAGGTTGCCAAACTTGAATATAACGTCAATGTTTTCGTTTCCAGAAAAAACTATATATCCTTGACAAAAATAACTTGATAGTACGACAGGCTCGCTTATGCGGTAACACAATGCTGCTATCGCATAGTTTTCCTTTAGGAGATGTCGGTCGGGTTCGATGCCCGGGCAGAGCACGTGGTGAGACCAACACCCTCGACGGCGAGTGGCAAAAAACAGGGAAGCAACACTGAATCACTACGTCCATACAGACACGTAATTAGGACTTCACTCCGTTGGCCGTGCGTCTTGGATATTTCCACGATAATGTGACGAAATCCGCACACGTCCGTTTTTTTTTAAGCTATTGCATAGTTTTATCGCGGTCTTTGAGGGCGGCGACCGAATCAAGAAATTCCGTAACGAAAATAAAACCTAACACCCCTACTCCGCCTGCCATGTAGCCCGTTCAACACATTCACATGTTGCGTTTTTGTAGTGTTTGTGAATAAGCACGCGGCGTGACGTCGCACTGCATGCGCATCATGAAAAGTCTGCCGATCTCTCTCTCGCGCGGTCTAGCTTATGAGTGAGAAGGGGACAGTTAATGTTTTGCTTTGTTAATGTTTATAAATATAGCGTGGTCTTCATTTATTATTGTTTTAATATGAAATTATTATTGTCTGATTATAATTGCATAAGTTGATAACAAATGCTATGCAATAGCCTTACCGCGGCAGTCCCCGAATGCCACACGTTTTTTCTACCCATGCCGATAGCCTTGAGAGGCCATATCAACACTGGCCCTAGCAAGGGCCATGATTCGCAGAATCTACGTATCGGAACCTAGGTATCTACTACATCGGAAACGCGACCCGCTCAGAAGATATAACACAAAATATTAATTCATTTTTTGGAAGCCGTTTCACAAATTATATTTTTTTTTTCAAACTGATTTAAAATATAATATTGCAGCTTCAAACTGATATTGATTTTGACTTGTGACAGTTTGGTTCTGTTGTAACGAATCTCGTTCTGGAGTTAATTTGAATAGTGACGTCATAAGTTTCAAGGTAACTTATTGTTTTACTGTTTGTCAACTATTATCCTACTAGATTTTTAAAGTTTGTTCCTTGAACGGTTTTTTTTTTGTAGTTTAGACGCGAGAACGAGCTCAGGACCCATCTAGAGTTAAGTGGTTACTGAAAGCCACATACATATATTTATTAACAACATAAATACCCTATTACTTAGTGATTTCATATTATAAGCTGTAGAGTGTAGATATACATATAAGTATATGTATTTTCTTTAATAATGTGCGTAATGGTTTGATCTATCTTAATAGACCACTCTAAATATTGTACATTGCAAACATACCTGCTGTATCTTTTTCAGAATTTCTGTAGCTTAAACGGTTGTCTGGAAGAGATTGATTTTAGAGATAAGACCACCTATTGTACAATTATACCTGTATAAACAAGTATCGTCTTTTCGCATTAAAAGTGTACAATTTTCAAAAACAATCTAAATAAAGTTAATGTGCGGAATCATTTGGTATCACCAGTATTTTTCTCATAAATACTGTCAAAAGAGTGTAATTTAGTTTTAGTTTTTTTTTGTTTACCTATGCTTTGACTACTATTAAGAAAATTAAAAAATAAATGCTGCAAACATGATTAATGTTAAAAATATCAAATCTTAAACCTTTAAAACACTCTCCTGTAAAATTAGTAAGTTTTGAGATTGTACAGTTTAAATGCGAGAAGACGATATGTCTGTTGACTGTTTTTGAATGTGAATTGTTTTCTGGTATGCAATAAAGTATATTCTCTCTTCTCTTTTTCTCTCTGTAAATGTCACCACGCCTCTTAAAATATTTGTTCTAAAGTACATCGGTTGCCTTGTCTTTCGAAGCGAAAGGAATTACTGCTTCGCGGCTGAAATAGGCAGGGTGGTGGCACCTACCCTCACAACACGCCTTATCAATAATAAAATTAATATTATATTTCTATTTCAAATTACATTAGAAGTTTTTTTTAATAGCCAAGATTACGCTTACGTGCTGCAATTTGGAGCGCAGGAAAACAAGGGCAATAAAAAAAATTAAAATATTAAAATATTAACCATAAATCAAACCTAAGTCCAGCCCTGCGTCCTAGAAGAAACATCAGCTAATGAATGGTATTTATCTAATGGGAATAGGAAGTTTATTGTCTAGCTTCGGTTTTACGGGTAGTGATTATAATACATTTCTACGTTTAATAATAATTAATGATGACATTAAAACGTAAAATATCCAGGTTTAATACCATATGTTTTTTTTAAATGACTAAATCTTTGCATATATTTACTCTATCCGGGTGCTAACTTGGCTCCTCATAAGTGACTAGAAAGATTTTGGTGAAATATTTGTGTGTGTAAGTCTCTGGGTGATTGAGTTTTAGATTGGAACGCGACAGGTAGCTTGTTTGCCGTAACTTTCTCGTTATTTAAGGAAATAATACTACGAATGATTGTAAAGTCATTAGCTAAAGCGAATACGATATTTGAGATAAAGAAGGCAGCGGCTTGGTCGGTAGGCAGCGGCTTGGCTCTGCCCCTGGCATTGCTGAAGTCCATGGGCGACGGTAACTTTAGTCGTCTTGGGTTGTAATTTAATGTCATTTAATGTAATTTAATGTAAAATTTGGGTTGTAATTTAATGTAAATACATGTGAGTCACCCACAGTAACCACTCACCATCAGGTGGGCCTGCCTACAAGTGTAATAAAAAAAAGAAAAAATAATTGAAAAGTACCAGACATGGTTTCTTTTTTTATACAAAAACGCCTTCATCTCCCCCAGAATATTTGGCTCACCAAAAAGCCTCTCGACACGCTTATTTTTCCGGACGTGTCAGGAACCGTCATCTTTCTGAATTGCTCGTAGTATCCATACAATACATTTTCACTGGTGGTAGGACCTCTTGGGAGTCCGCACGAGTAGGAACCACCACCCCGCCTATTTCCGCCGTGAAGCAGTAATGCGTTTCGGTTCGAAGGGTGGGGTAGCCGTTGTAACTAAACTGAGATCTTAGAACTTATATCTCGAGGTGGGTGGCGCATTTACGTTGTAGATGTCCATGGGCTCCAGTAACCACTTAACATCAGGTGGGCTGTGAGCTCGTCCACCCATCTAAGCAATAAAAAAAAAAAAAAACTTATTCGATTATGAAACGAATAATTCAAATGCAATTGTGACTTTTCCATATTTCAAAGTATGTTCATCTACCCAAAAAGACCTTTATAAATCTCATTTGTTTTCGTTTAGTATATTTTTATTGATATTTGAAAATATTTCGCAACGCTGTGTGGGCTTGCCTCATACATTACTGAATGAGTTTGGTTCGTTTTGAACAATCGCATATCTCAATATAACCAAACTGAACACCGACTTTAAAACTTCTTATTTTACATGTAAACGTTAATCAAAGTCGAAAATGCAAAGTTTCGGATTAAAAGTGAAATTCGATTATAATCTTCTTAAAAGTAGTTTCGTAGCGCTTAGAAGACACACTCCATTCCAAAGAAAATCAATATTTTTTTTACAATTTTAGGAGAGTTGATTCTAAAACCGGATAGTATGTGGCGTAAATGATCTTTAAAAGGACATCATCCTATAACGGGAACAATTCAAATATATCACCAGATCTGTACATTAAGACTCATACATTTGTAGTTTCTTATAAGAATTTAAGCTGAACCGATGATAAATACTAATACCGACACCTAATATTCAACTAGACAAAAGTGTTATAAAACAATGTACCGCAAGTTGTTAGCATAATGAGATTATCGAATGAAACCACAGAGAGCTAACCTCAAAAACGCGATTGCTAAGAATGAATTTTCATGATAACTCGTAAATGACAGTGTTGCCGACATTTTAATCAATCGACGAGCTGCGGATTGTATCCAAGTAAACAGGCACAAGTCGCGGTATTTTAAATAGAAATATTGCATCATCTATTTTAAGGTATTTTATTTATTTATTTATGTACACACAAAAAAGAAGACATAGTACAGAGTAATAGGAAAATTATGTACAAAGGCACTGCTTATTTCTTTAAGAAATCTCTTCCAGCAGATTATGAGGCGGAGAGCAGCGGAGAGGATTATGAGAATAATAATTAAAAGTGACGAGTGTGTGTAGAACAGCTAAAATATAAAATACAACATGAGAATTATAGTAATGCACATACACATAGCTGATATTGTTAAACTTGAACACAAAATATTATAAGTAACACAGTATTCGTTTAAGAAATATTTAATCGCCTTATTAGAGGAATAAGCTCTCCCTCTCGTTCCGCCGCCTGCTTCTGCGAGATGGTGGACTCGTAGAAGTCGAGCATCGCCTTTCAGGTTCGTCGCTGCCGAACTTTGTAGTTGAGTAAGTGTGTGCTCGGCGGTATCTTCGTCGCAGCCACAGTGGTGGCACTCCATTGTTGGCTTCCTCCTAGCGATGCGGTGCAAGTACTTGCCGAAACCCCCTCCCTCCGTGCGTCGTGTTCCTCAGTGCTGGGGATCGTTACGGAATACATACGTAAAGGTTTTCTTGGGAAAACTGCTAGTGGTGGGTTCCCGCGTCTTTCCACAGAAGAATTTCAGAGGTGATTTAGTTCCTCTGAGCTACTGAAGCCCTAGTTCGAGTTAGTTGAGCGCCGCCCGTTGCTTGGCGTTATATATTTTACGGCAGGGTAGGCGGCATACCGATGTCAACCCTCTTCTTTTCTCATCCGGGCTTGGGATCGTGGCAGAGTTAGCCCCCATGGCTGGTAAATAGCTTTTTTTTTTTTTCGGGCCGAGGGCCGAACCTCCTACGAGGTCCCCGCGCCTAGGGGGCGCGCGGGGTATGTGAGACCCAACGATCTGCAGGTGTTGAGAGCAGACCGCGGGCCCAAGGAATTTAGCTGTCTGACCGGGTTTTGACCCCGGACGGAGATCGGACGCCGGGTGTAAGAGTGCAGGGGAGTCGTTTAGTGGGTGGGCCCTAAATTCCATGGTTGATAAATACCTGCGCTAACCAGAAGATGAGATGCCGTCGGTTACGGTTCACCCAGTCCTCGCAAATGATGCAAATTTCCTCATACCTGATTCGACCCCCCAGGGAATTTCCGAGCCATAGTTTCGCCGTAGCTCTTTTAGCGATAGAAACTTCTGGTAATGACTGAACATTCTATATTTAAAATATTAAATTTATTCTAAATTTATTTTAAATTTTATTTATTATCAATAATCACGAAGACGTAGACGGTAATCGTTATCAGAACATGTTTACAAAAAACATTTAAATCAATTCATAGCTTAACATGTAAAACAAATTACGCTTACAAAAAAATTCATATAACACTTAAGCGCGAAATTGAGAATTCTCTTATTTAAATTAACATTGAATATGAAACACTATAACGCGTCATTACATTAATTTAATACGCCTGGAAACTTCACAGCAAATATATGAATATATTCCTTCGTTTAGATTAAAATAGTTTTAGCCGACAACAGTGGCCTTTGAAAAATTACATACCCGATCCTGTGGACAGAATAGTAAACAGTCAACGTCGCCTTAAACACGTCATTACGGATCCTCCCGATCCATTAGCGGTGCTTTTAGATACCTCAAACACCGGTCACCGTCCTCATCGAACCCGTCGCTTGCGACGAAGGGCTCGACGAGTGAATTAACCCACAGACACAGCCCACTGAGTTTCTCGTCGGATCTTCTCAGTGGGTCGCGTTTCCGATCCGGTGCTAGATTTTGCGAAGGACTTTTTTGAGTTTAATGTATCGCACTGTTTATTTGTTTTTTGGTGTACAATAAAGAATACTCTCCCTCTGTCTCTCTCTCACTGCTCTTGCTAGGGCCAGTGTTAGCAACACTACCGGTTAGAGCCCCGTGAGTCCACCTACACGTCAAGGAGAAGCTGAAATAGCCTCTCAAGAATATCAGCATAGGTAGGAAAAAAAGGCCTTTGAATCCGAAGGTAATTTTTATTTTGCAAACCCAATTATTTATGCACATACAAATTATTTATGCGCCAGCCATGCCTATCTCTGGCAGCGCGGATGGCATCGCAAAATGAGGTGTTGAGAGTAGAGCGTATCTAGTCCGATCAGATAGAATAGTCCAGGAGAGTTATCAAGCTAGGCCACAACTCTTAGAATTGAGGATTATCAACGCAAGGAGGAGGAATCATTATACAATATGATAACCTAAAAAATAAATGTCCATTCACATTCAATGCGCGACGGCTGTGGTTGTATGTACTTAACCACAAAACGTCACGTGCACAATCCGTTGAGGTTCTCGCCGATTCCTTAGTAGATTAAACAGCGTTGGTCTTGTTAGAGCAGCTATTCGCAACTTCCTTCAAGCTTAGCCCCATCAACTCGCTTGGCAGATGGAGCCAGAATAGCCTCTCGAGGCTACCTACGGTTTTGTAAAAGTAAAGATGAAAATATAACATATTTATTTTCCCAAAATAAACAGTGCCAGTTATACATCGCAAGGCTTTTGCAGTTGTTGTGGACACCTTGTTATGGTAAGTACGTGGGTGAGTCAGTATTTTTTTATTGCTTATACAGGCAGACGAGCTCACTAACCACTTAAAATTAAGTGATCATCGGAGCCCATAGACATCAAAAACGTAAATGCCGCCACCCACCCGGAGACATGAGTATGAGTTTGCCCCATCCTTCAAACCAAAACGCTTTGCTGCTTCACGGCAGAAACAGGCAGTGAGTCTTATGAACCCGCATGGGCTCACAAGACTCTCTACCACGAGTAATTATACAAAGGGTAATAATGCCCATTTCAGGCCCAAAGCGGACAATAGATTAGAGAAAAAATACTTAGTGCATTAATTTTATCATAAATAAATATGCATTTACTTTCTTCCAAATGAGCGACACTGCAGTTTACAATAAGTCGTTTAAAAAAAGTAAGTCTATTGAAAAAACAAGGTTTTTGATTTTTGCGAGAAAAATATTGCCAGCATCAAAACCATTTACGTATTAAGTAAACATTTTAATAAAACCTAAGCTGTATTAGATACACACGTAGAAAAGCAAATCTTATTGAATAGTAGTTGTATTGGTTTGTGAAATAAAAAATGCATTTTATTGTAATTACGAAAAAAATGCGGTACATAATGCGATTACTTAAGACGGATAAGATAAGCCCATACTATGACCATGGGCTCCGGTGATCCATTATTTCCAGGAGAGCCACGGCAAATGTGAAGACCGCATAACATTCACTCTTTTCTGAAAACAAAAATGCTATCCAAATGGTTTTATAAGCAGTATCACTGGATACTAACTGGCATTTAAAGTTATGGTGGAATAAAGAGACTCAAATTCATACTTAAATCTTCAATTACAACTTATTCTTAGGTTAGTTAATTAAAGGGGTCGGTGCAAACCTAGATTGGTTCGACGTGACGTAAAAGTGATAACAAAATAAAATTATACTTCCAGTTACATTAAAAGTCCTTCACACGACAATAAAACTCATGTTACCTAATGTTTCCCACATAAGTTCTCTAGTCACAACACGGCAATTGGACAATGAAATGACCGTGTATTTGCGAGAAGGCTAAAAGTAGGCGGTGACAGGAACGGACAACGCAGCTATAAACCAACATGAATGACAATGCGACCTAGAACGAAAGTACTTTTACTATGCACATGCGTGATCGGGGTAGCACATGCAGCGCAGGCTAGTTTGGCACAGAGAATTCTTTGTGCGAACTTAGAACTGAAGGGGAAGTAAACAAAAACTATTTGATAGCATTATCTATATACTGGGGGAGGGTGATGGGAGAGATGTGCTCCGCACTAAGCGCTTCACTTTCCCCCCTTTGTCTTTTCATGAGTTCTATCTCATGCAAGGTTTGGACGTTGGTTGTTGAGTGACAGGAGGTTTTAGTCAGTTCGATTCTGACATGCCCCGCCCTCCATCCCCAGTGGAGGGCGGAAGTCCGGCGAATTCCACCTGACCAAAAAAGAAAAATTATTTATATACGAATATATAAATCTACAGTGGTTTTTACGGATGTTCCGTTAGAACCATGCATCCGATTGACTTGGAACCTGGTATCCAAGTAGAAAATTCACTTAATGGATAGGCTAATATATTTATTTGAATGTTGGACTCCCTAAAAATAATGACAATAAATAATAATGTTAATTTTAAATGTCCAGCGAAGCGGGCGAGTACGGCTACTAATATTATAATACTACTATTGCTACATACTACCTTTACGGTTTAATCTCTTAATCGGTTTAACCTTCTTTATTATCATCGTGTTCTTTCCGACATTTCGATTACTTTACAGTTTTCGTGATCGCCTTTTATTACATTATATACATTTAAATATTGTGATAACTACCATCTGTTTTTCTATTAAAAATTATTTGTATACATTTACTTTTCATATCACAAATAACGAACTAATTTTGTCGTGTAGTTTGGCAGTTTATTTGACTTGAGCTTTCATAAACACGATAAAAAGATCAGGAAGTTTTAGATGTATTCGCTTGTATTTATATAAACAGTGAGGTTATATAGTTATCGCAGCACATAAGCAACATAGATGCCGCTATTCATCTTGAAACATGAAGTTGTAATCTCCATTGTAAAACGCATCACTGCTTCTCGGCACAAGTGGGTAGAAAGGTGCTACCTACCAATGCAGGCTAACAATACAACCCTGCCACTAGTGCATGCCGACTGACGATCACTTTACGCTGGTATTTAGGTCAGAGAACCCTGACGTCCATTTACCGTTGAGCCTCTGAATGTTTTTTTTATTGCTTAGATGGGTGAACGAGCTCACAGCCCACCTGGTGGTTACTGGAGCCCATAGACATCTACAACGTAAATGCGCCACCCACCTTGAGATATAAGTGCTAAGATTTCATGTATAGTTACAACGGCTACCCCACCCTTCAAACCGAAATGCATTACTGCTTCAAGGCAGAAATAGGCGAGGTGGTGGTAGGCAAAAGGTCCTACCACATTACGATTATCTAACGACTCTGGAAGAGACGGGTTGCTATTGTAGGGCACAGCCAATATTTAATGTATGCATGGATATATTTTTGAGTTGCAGTCTCTACGGCCGTCCTAGTCTACGGCAGATGCATTAGCAGTTGGCTAGGAGCCCGCGGGCGGACGCGCTGCCGCCTTAGTCCACTGCACCATTGACCTGTACCGCGTAGGGTAACTATGCTGTGCTAGACATTACGTAAGCAAACTTATTACTTTCCTCAACCTCAAAACTGACCATTATGCCTTGTACAATTTAATAACTTTATATTTACTACGATTTCTCGAATTTGACTCGTGATCTACAGCTTTACTTGCCCTCAGATAGGGCCCACTGAGTTTCTCACCGGATCTTCCCAGTGGATCGCGCTTTCGATCCGATGGTAGGTTCTTCGAAGTACTGCTCTTGCTAGGACTAATGTTAGCAAATTCGCCAGACTGAGCCCCGTGAGCACGTACTATTGTACTCGTATGAATTCTATGTAATATCTTCAGGAACACAAATATCATAGCGTTAAACATGACTAAAACCTATGACATAACAAAAAAAAATAAAAAAAATCGCCAGGGACACATTTACGGTTCTGTCTCGATCATCCCTAACTATATCAAGAAGGCTTAACATATTTATTTAATCTAGAATTAGATTGAAATTATTCCAATCTTCGGCAATATCTAAATAAGTTCAGTGTTCTAATCTACTGACACATTTGCATAAATTTATTTTATTACATGTACAATCTATTCACAATACAAATTCCATTGGCACGCCATAAAAATTCTCCCTAATGAATCAAATAAAAATCTACTATCGACTTAGAATAATTAACTAAAATCCGAAAGTGATTCTTCAAAAAAAATAACCCAACATCATCGAATTTGGAACTACAGCCCGACAAAATTCTAGCAAACAAAAAGAAAACCAGGACATTTCTCCGGCATCATAGTTCACCTACAATTCTCTAGGCTGGTCCTAGGCAATGCGTGATTATCATTGGAAAGTGCATTGCATAGAGAATGCTAGCCAAACGTGACATAATTGCAAAGCGAAATACACGTGATAGTTCGCATACAAAACTTCGACGACCTCAAGTGAAATGCCATTATTCAAGTTCTATTAAACCCATGACATAATCCAGATTATTGTTATTGTGCAGTAGACATCTGAGATGATTCTTGTTACAGACGAGAATCTATTAAAATTTTCCGTGTAGCTTTCAACCATATGGCGTTCTTGACTGATTATATAAGTGAACACGTGTACTTTGATGTACATTACTTCAGTATTAATATTAAAGATAGATTCGTAAATATTTGAAGCTAAGACGTTTTGTTATTTATAGTTGTTTTTTGTTATCTCTAAAAGGTTAAAATATCTTTCACGTGAACCGTTAAATGAATTAGAAATATTTTTATTTAATCGGCGGGTTATTGCGCCTTTCAATTTTATTTTTATTTTACGTGACGAGAGAGTTGTTGAAAAATTCGAAATCGAATTTAGTAGTAGGGAAGTTAAAACATATTCTTATTTTTCGAAACTATTATCAGCTACAGATTCTTAGTTGTATGATAAAACAAAACAAAAATCCGGAAAACAAGGATCTTTAATCGTATATTTTTTTATTTTTTTTTAGAACGAAGTTCCTTACGGCATGCTTAGAGGGGATAGGGATTTTGCTGCGCGACCGAACTGAAAAAAATGTGATAGTAAAACCGTAAGAAAAAATGCTTGGAAAAAATCTATGGAAAAAAGTGCGTGGAATAAAACCGTTAAATGAGACGTGCGCAGGCGCGACAGTCGCATACACAAGCGAGTAGTGTATAATACCTTTCTCTTTCTCCCTCTTTCTTTTCGTTCTCTCATCCATTCTCTTTCTATTTTACGTAATTTATTATTTCCTAAAATACTGAATTTCCTAAATACTTTCCTATACTTAAATAAAAACTAATCAGCAAAATTTAAGAGAAAAATCAAGAAAACCTACATAAAATTGAGCACAATTTTTTTTCGTTCCTACCTGGTGTCCCACGACACCACATCTTTTATGTTTTTATTGCTAGATGGGTGGACGAGCTCACAGCCCACCTGGTGTTAAGTGGTTACTGGAGCCCATAGACATCTACAATGTAAATGCGCCACCCACCTTGAGATATAAGTTCTAAGGTCTCAGTATAGTTACAACGGCTACCCCACCCTTCAAACCGAAACGCATTACTGCTTCACGGCAGAAAATAGGCGGGGTGGTGGTACCTACCTGTGCGGACTCACAAGAGGTCCTACCACCAGTTAGTGGCGTCATTAATGTTTGACATCTTCGATTTGTTTCATTTTGTTTTCTCATTCTCAAAACGAACTGAATTTATGAAGCGCCTTTTGTAAATGCGGTACAGATAGCCAAAGAACGAATCCGTATGTTTCTATGAAAACTTTCAAATGATTAGTCATGGATCGTGCAAACGTAATATCCCTTCCTGCACTTAAGAATTGCAAATAACATTAAATAATTACAACAAAACGGATGTCACACGAACATACAACGTGTATCGAATATACATCTTATTATTACATGTGAAAATTTTACCTTGTAATATTTTAATGTCTTCTTCTTTTTCTCCACCTTATCCCACTAGGTGGGGTCGGCACAGCTAATTTTTCTCTTCCATGCTCTTCTATCGGCCGTCATCTTTTTTTTTTATTTTTTTTTATTGCTTATATGAATGGACGAGCTCACAGCCCACCTGGTGTTAAGTGGTTACTGGAGCCCATAGACATCTACAACGTAAATGCGCCACCCACCTCGAGATATAAGTTCTAAGGTCTCAGTATAGTTACAACGGCTACCCCACCCTTCGAACCGAAACGCATAACTGCTTCACGGCGGAAATAGGCCGGGTGGTGGTACCTACCCGTGCGGACTCCGAGGTCCTACCACCAGTGATCTCAACACTCACTCCTCTCTCTCATATCGTCATTCACACACTCCATCCATGTCTTCTTTGGTCGACCTCTTCCCCCTCTACCTTGCACTACCATTTCTATACATCTCCTAGTCACATGCATCTTCTCTCTACACATCACATGTCCATACCGCGCCAATATTTTAATGTAAGTTACTTAAGTATCATAAAAATTTGAATGTACCTACTTTATCCATAAGCAATAGAGAGATCTCTAGATCATTTTGCTTTCACGTAATAAAATAGTTTATTTTTGTATTGTCTATTTGGTCAAATTTTTCATTAGTAGATTATAATGAACCCTGTTTTTGACCAACTAATTATTTTAGAAAGAGTCTCTTAGAAGGATTATTCTTTTTGTGCGCGATGTTAGCTTAGAATAGGACTAGTACCTTATACTTGAAATCTTATCTGAGCATCCAGCTTAGGGCGCTTAGGAACTCAGCTATAGTAGCTTTGAGATGGCTGAAGAACAAAAAAATTTAAGAACTTTTCGCAACTTTACCCACATGAACTTTTTTTGCAATTACAACTTAAAATACAAATTTGCATATATTTGCTATTAACTCAAGGATCCTTTGAACGTTTCATGTATAATTTGTCTCATCTGGAGCTAAGCCTAATCCAGAGATCTTTGAAATATGTGAATCAATTGAATGTCCACCATAGCATACATCACGCGTGGTTCATTAGTAGAATCTAAAAAGTATACTCACGTTTTTGTGACGTATCTAGTGACAAAAAGTCTAATCATTTGCACTTACATTAGTACCAGACGTCCTTGTAATAATAATCGACTCGACATCACTCAAGCCTGGGCAGCGTGGATTCCTGAGCGCAAACACCCGGCATATCCTGTCCCATATACTATTTTTAGACGACGCTGAGCAACTAGTAAACGATTATATCTCATATTTTAATTTCTACTTTTTTGTTTTTTTATTGCTTCGATGGGTGGACGAGCTCACAGCCTACCTGGTGTTAAGTGGTTACTGGAAACTATAGACATCTACGACGTGAATGCGCCCCCCACCTTGAGATATAAGTTCTAAGATCTCAAGTATAGATTCAACGGCTGCCCCAGTCCAAGTTGTTGGAACTTACCCGTGCGGACTCACAAGAGGTCCTACCACCAGTAATTACGCAAATTGAAATGATTGCGGGTATTTTTTAATTTTTTTATTACACGATGTTATTCCTTCGCCGTGGAAGTCAATCGTGAACATTTATTGAGTACTTTTACGTACGTTGAGTGTTTTTTCTTACACCTAATTGAACATGAAAGTTTTATATGAAGTGGCACAATTAGCGTGGATCATACGAGTTACACGAACACTCTGCTGTAACAAGTAAAATTTTTAATATGACAACAATACCTTGTTGAGTTGGTTTTCAATTAATCACCAAATCAAAGTCCAAACATTCGCAATTAATTTAATTAAAACGTATTTTGCGGTTTCCGAAAGAATGTTCTACTCAACAATGACAGTTAGTCGATCGAAATATTTAAAATCGTTGGAAAATTTAACAAAAATTGTTGTAATGTCCTTCTATTAATAAATCGCTTGTAATGAATTCTCTGACCGCAGTTTTTTTTTTTTTATTGCTTAGATGGGTGGACGAGCTCACAGCCCACCTGGTGTTAAGTGGTTACTGGAGCCCATAGACATCTACAACGTAAATGCGCCACCCACCTTGAGATATAAGTTGTAAGATCTCAGTATAGTTACAACGGCTGCCCCACCCTTCAAACCGAAACGCATTACTGCTTCACGGCAGAAATAGGCAGGGCGGTGGTACCTATCCGCGCGGACTCACAACAGGTCCTACCACCAGTAATTACGCAAATTATAATTTTGCGGGTTTCACTTTTATTACACGATGTTATTCCTTCACCGTGGAGATCAATCGTGAACATTTGTTGAGTACGTATTTCATTAGAAAAATTGGTACCCGCCTGCGGGATTCGAACACCGGTGCATCGCTTCAACACGAATGCACCGGACGTCTTATATTTTAGGCCACGACGACTTCAATGACCTTGACTTCAGATTTCAATGTGTCGAACACATATTAATTAAAACCAGCATTGCACACTGCTAACGAATCAACGTCGCGTCATACATTGATGGCTGTGATTGGCCAACGATGACGTCATATCGCACGAACCAATCACAAAACAGGAAATGCAATAGTGGCAACAATTGTCAAAATTTTAAAAATTTATAACACACGATGAAAAAAGATGGACGCGCATTTCAATTCTATATTTAATTTTGTAAATTAATTAAAAATAATATAATGAGTATTTGAAGATGTAAACGCATTTATTTATTTTCTTGGCCACCTCAAGATACATCTAAGAAATAGACGCAACATAGACTTTCGATTTCGTATTAATCAGTTCAGTAGCAAATTGTTTTCCCGCAGTCCCCACTCCCAGCGCAATATGAACTGACTCTGTAGCGGAAAGTCGACACTTCCTTGCTTTCTCTTCCGCGTAAGAAAACTCCGCATTTCCCAGATTCCGTTTTTTTTTTCTTCATTATTTCTGAGTTCTTATTTTCTGAAGTGTATCTTTTTATTTATTTATCAAGTGCTCTTGTTTATAATTAAACGTTTAACACGCCGTATCAATGATTTAAAAATTAATGTGTTTGTCGGTTTTTTCTTGTCAGCCTTTGGTACTCGTCTTTTTAGCCTGAAGTAGTTTCAATATCCTAACTAAATTCCAATTTTCATTTATCTTCCTTTTTCTTCCTAGCTAGCGTTGCGTATTTTCACAAATACTTAATGGTTAACAAGCCGCTAATATATGTATTTCAATATTTTTCTTCAGTGATGAATATAAATCCATTGTACCTAACTAATCCATTCGAAATCAAACACGACCGGTTCAACCATTTTAATTAAATGAATTAAATACATTTTGGTACTTCTATTTAGTTTAAAATGGCACCAGCCATCGGTAGACCATTATAATGAGATGATGCAGAATGAGATCAATGTATCATATAGAGATCAATGCTCCTTGTTGGACGTGATCGATCCAACGTTGGCCGGAAGGTCGACGGTAGATAATTGGACAGACTCGATATCAATTTTATTACTAATCAATTACAATGAGTCGTCTTCCCGGAATAAGCGTGAAATTTCTTTACATTATAACGTTAGAAAGTTTTGTTGCGATTTATACAATGTTAAATATTGCTATTGATTGATATATAAGGGATTTTATTATGATTATAATTTTAGTTTTAATTAAAGCTACTTATAAATACAAAATTTGTGTTAGCTCACCGCCCGTTGGCAGCGTTCCCAGAAGACTGGCAGCATTTCCACGCTGGATAGCAAAATTTGTGCAAAATACGTACCGGCCTTCTGGTCTCCCAAGGCTTCAAATAGTTTTTTTTAAAGTCCTTAAAAAAACTTTTAGCAGATGGACCCCAGAGGCCCGAAGTTTCTACCCCAAATGGAACAAAAATGTAATCTTTAGAAAGATTTTCATATTTCCGCCGTTTGAGGCCTTCAGCCGTTGAAGCAGCCTGCCAGCGTTAGAATTAGTCGCCGGAAGATGTTATTAATTATAATTATGTTATTAATTACGTTTTTCGCATAGTATTTTATGCTTGTATTTTGATTATAATTTATATTTTGTCAAATAACATGTAGATTCTATGAGTATTTAAGCTCCTTTTATTAAAGTTATAATTTAGTTAAAAATCTAAAAAAGGTTTAACTTGGAGTAGGGTGTTTTGTGAGCCCACACTGGTATCCCCACCCTACCTATTTTTATCGCGAGGGAGTATGTAATATGTTCCGATTTTAAGTGTGGCATAGCCATTATACTGTAAAACTGAGACTTAGAACTTGTGTGTCTAGGTGCGTGCTTCAATAGTTATGGTAACCACTTAACACCAGGTAAGCCGTGAGCTCGTTCACCTGCACCTAAGCAAAAAAATTAATAGATAAATAGTTAAGATTCATGCACGTAAAACTTTCATTTTAAACTAAGCAACGTTTCAAAATGTCAAGTGTTTCCATATTCATAATATTATTATTTTAGTCACGTCACTGTGTTGTTGTAAAATAGTATAACGTAGAAAACAAAAGGACCTAGTTTGAAAAAATTCGACAGTTGCAATAAATGAACTGCACATACGAATTGTTTTAAAACTTAAAAATGCATTTTAAACGACAAACGTTCTTACAAAAATGGAACAACACTAACGCGACTCCAAACTTTTCTAAACAAACCTCCCGAGAACGGAATTGTGAAAAGCAAAACATTCGTCAAATACTAATGTCGGCAGACAATGACCTACCACCACACGAACAGGTGACCTCTTTAATTCAGTCGTGTTAAGCTAGCGTGCAAGAATCTTTTGTTAGACTGACACACTTCTGAGGCGGAAAGAGATTCTGCTAATTTGCATCATAAAGATACGATTTAGCACCGCGCCACTGAGTCATGGAGAAGGAAAAAATCGACGGATATGTGTCGATGACCGAATAAAGTTCAGCTCGTCCAAAATATCGAACGGCCATATTTGTTTAACAAATTAACGTTCATTATTTGATGTAACACATAAGTTTCTTGAAATTCGCGTACACGTGTTGCTCAATCAAAATATGAACATTAGAATTGTATTGTAATACTAGCTGACCCGGCAGACTTCGTAGTGCCTCAATCGATAAATAAAAGACCTAAACTTTTGTATAAAATAAACTTAAAACAAACAAAAGGAATCCGTCCGACGGTGGACACATCAAAGGAAAAACAAAATTGTTATTTTTATTTAATTCCGAGCATTTTCATAATCATCTACATTTTAAACCTTCTCTGGACTTCCACAAATAATTCAAGACCAAAATGAGCCAAATCGGTCCAGCCGTTCTCGAGTTTTAGCGAGAATAACGAACAGCAATTAATTTTTATATACCTAGTCAGGTACTAAATTCTGTCACATGTTTAATGTAAAATAATTGAAACAAGTTTATTCATTATGTAACCATTCATATACCAAAATGAACTTAACAAAACATAGATTCTTATGACACTAAAGTTTATTCAAAATGACCTCCGTGATTTTGAATACAGGCCTTCAATCTGCGCGGCCAGTCGTCTAAGCGGCTGCCTTAATCAAGGATGTCTTGAGTGACTCCAAATTGGGATGAGGCTTTGAGCACGCCTTTTCCTCCAAGTGTTGCCATATCTTGTAATCTAACGGATTCAAATCTGGACTGGAGGAGGGCCAGTCTTCGTGCCGGATGAAGTCGATTTCACGCGCCGCCAGCCAGTCTTGTGTGCTCTTCGCTCTA
>NW_021011722.1:1322-107271 GCF_003987935.1 Bombyx mandarina | reverse complement strand
CTGTTGGTTCGTCATCTGCAGAGTTGGTGTATGGAAGCCCCTACGATTACCGGGTACATTTTTCAACACCTCGACAACAGAAGTCGTAGACCATAATGATTTTCTTTCCCGTCTAAGAGCCTACATCCGAAAGATCAAACCAACGCCTGTGATACATCATGGTACTTCTCCAGTTTTCATAAGTAAACAGTTATCATCTTCAAATCAAGTTTTTCTCCGCCAAGACGCTATTAGAAAACCTCTGCAGCCGCCATACACAGGACCCTATACGGTACTAGAACGTCAGATAAATATTACAAATTAGACATCAAAGGAAAGCCTGCCACGGTGTCATTAGACAGATTGAAGCCGGCGTACATCTTAAGCGACTCGGAATCTCACTTTGCTGATTCACCTCCAAGCATTTCACGTTCAGTGCAAAGAACGAAATCTGGACGTCAAGTACGCTTTACCGATTTTTATCGACCGTAACAGTCTCCGGGGGGGCTGATGTAGCGTGCAACATTCGGGTGCACTCGGGCGTCATCGGTCGCGATCGGAGTTCCCGAACGCGCAGGTGTCCCGTGACGTCACATGGCGAGATTCGCGCGCGTCGATTTAAGTGGATTGTAAAACGTATTATAATTTTAGTTTTAATTGGTGTCTTCTAGTGCCCAGCGACTTGTTTACTCTATTTACTTTTTATTAGAACATTGTACACATAATATTATAACATTATATTATTGTTAAATTGGTGTGTTTGACTTTTATGTGTTCGGAGCATAATATCCCGAGAGTACAAATAACAAACCACATATTTATCATTTGTTTTCCATACGTGTAAAAAAAGTTTCATAAAATATGTATTTTTACGTTATAGATAGAATAGTCCTTTCCTTCGGATGAGAAGTAACACTTCCAACCCCGCCCCAAATATTTTTTCTGTGCCCCTGACAATGTGTATGTAAAACTCTACTATAGTCGGTTACGTAGTTAGAACGTGAAAGCGTAACAAACAAACAAACTCACTTTCGCATTTATAACATTAGTATGCATATGATTCGTTCGTTATGAGAGAAATGAGAGACATTTTAAAGGTACGTTGAGAAACCACACTGGTAGGTACCTCCATCTTGCCTGTTTTTGCGACTAAGTAATCATCCGTTCAGGTCTAGGGCAGCCGTTGGGACAGTGCAATACATGTTTTATCCGATATTTATTTCGACGTGAGCAGATGTGTTTGCTTTGCAGTCGATATGAGCTTCGTTTACCGTCTACTAGATGAGCCGCGATTTCGCCTACACGCGATTCTTCTTAAGTGATAGAAAGCTTTAATGAATATAATAAAACTGTATAGTCAACGCACCAGCTGTAGTTTGTGCCGCATCTCTTTCGTCTATTGGCAATTCATCATTAGACCTCTGTTCTGGGGTTATTTCAACAGTTCTGGAAAAAAAATTATCGATATTATTATAACTCAATTTATTAGAACGTCTGCATTTTCGGAGAACTTTGGACGGTACAAGCGGCCTACTTTACTTGCAAAGCGAACGTAAGATATTAACGAGAGAGTAATATATGCTTCTTCTGACAATGGAAGATCAATTAATCGTATATGTAGGGAATTAACGGACTGGTACGAAAAATAATCATTTTATCAGTCTTCTTTGTAATGGACACATTGCATTTTGCAATGCGTGTTGAAAGGAGTTGGTTTGATTCCCATTGCAGCCTTTTTGCTCGCAGAGACGGTATAAGACGTTTAATGATTTTTAGTAATGACAGATTTGAACAAACTGCAATGAAACTATAACCAATGTTATTTTGTTGTAACATATTATTTACTGAACTACACGGTGTTAAATAGTTTATGAATATCATGGACATCACAACGTGAATGCCTAATACTACTACTACGTTGGCGCTATGACCCCGAAGTGGGTCTTGACCTCCGACGATAAACGTTGTCATTCATGCCGGCGTTGCGCAACACCTTGCCAGTCCGACACTTGGAGCTCACGTAAATTTCCTTACAGCGGTACTTAGGTCTCCCTACGGAGCGGCGTCCCTTCGGTACACTCGCGTACACGCGTTTGATAGCCCGATTCTGCTCCATACGCACTACATGCCCAAGCCATTCGAGCCTCCGTGCCTTCATCTCCCCCAGAATATTTGGCTCACCAAAAAGCCTCTCCACTATTAAGAATGTTAGTGAATAGGTATGCATTAAATCTTGGCTTGATATTGAATGCCCTGCATTGTGTATAAATGCAGGTGTCTATGGTTCGCTCTTCCCTTTCGTCTCGGTGCCGTTGCACGGTCTGCACGCTGTACTTTATGTTCCTATTTAATATTATTGTACTGTCTGTCCGCTTGATTACCATCAATAAACTGCTGGATGTTTACTACTGGTTTGTTCTTGAACCCCGCACAAGTTCCACCTGCGCGACTGACACGAACCAGAGGCCCGCGTGTCATTGATGTGCTCTAATATCCACATCCTTGTTTTTCCGGAATGTTTAATGTTTATTAAATGCCTAATACGTGACATTTTAATTTAACTCTCAATACCATTGGAATAAAAACTATCCTATCATGTCGGAACGCAAGAGTACATCATCACTATTCGATCCGTGCGGAGGAACGCATGCCTGCAACCTGTAATATCTTCAAAATTCAATTCAATATACTTACACGTTTTGTGCTTCATTCTGTAATTTGGCATATGCGTGTTCGTAGGGATTATCCCGACTTGTCGACGCCGTCGCTACTGTCTTATTAGCTGTTGATAACAAAGGACTGATTATGAAAAATAAAAGTAATTGAAACTGCCGATTGATCGATTCAACTAAATTTTGTGTACCGGCAATTTTTATATTATTACATGATTGGAGTAATTATGCTATCGAAATAAATCTTATTCATGAATGCTTCTTATCTGATCAACATATTTCAAGGGTGACACGGTAGCAAAAAAATAAATATAGCAGATATGAAAATCGTTCAAATCTTGATAGTTATCACATGTACTCGAACCGTACATAATTGTACATTGCAATTGTAATATTCGGTAAAATGCAAATTTTTATGAGGACAAAATATTTCACCTACAATTCGATACGAGCGTTTTAGTATTTCTCTTCTGGCTCATGAATAATGTATATATGATGAATAAAGGCGCTAGTGTAAAATTGACATAACAAATGATTAACAATGTTGTTGATGTAAATTTTGAACTCGTTTTGAGGCGAACACGGTTGTATGCGTGAACAAAATCATTTATCAAGTCCGAAGGAGTAACAGAGTCATGACTGCCTTGGCCTTTAAGGTGTTACGTCAATTTACTCGAAGGTACTGCACAATAAACTTATTAGTTGGTTTGGTTTAAGGCACATTTGAACTTAAAGAAATTGGAATAATAAATAATTGGAATTGAAAAAAAAACTATTATTAAGGATTTAGGTGAAGATACCACACTTTCAATTAAGATAAAATATAGAACAATTAAAATATTTATTATATTGCATAATTGTTTTTTTTTCCCCTCCGGGCGGAAAGTGGCATCTTTCGTCCCGCTGCGCTAAACAAAGTTGGCGCTTTCCGCCTTTGTCGGACAAAAAAATTGTATACAGCCCTTGGCAAGTAAAAAAGTAAGCCTCAGATCACATGTTTGTCGACCTTGGCTTCGCCTCCGCCAACAATTACATGTGGTCTGAGGCTTTTCTTATTTTCCTTCCCAAAAGGTGTAATATACTATTTTTTTAATTCATAATTCTCACACATTTGACAAGCACAGAGTTCGCAATATCAATATAAATGATTTAATCGTCTTTGTACTGAACATTTACTAGGCAGGGAATTGGCGTCAAGGTTTGACGTTAGTTTACTCATAATAGTGCGCTATTGCACCAATTAGTTTAAAAAAAAGCCGATTGCCTCGTGCAAAGGAAATGCCGTTGGAGTATAATGAAAAGTGGTTCTCTGTAAGCAGAATAGCTGTGTTCGGGTTGCCGGGAAACTGCCTAAAAACAAAGCCTATAGAAAGTGCCAAATGTTTGAAAACTTCTTAATATAATTTAATATAACTTTTTGAGATCCTTTACAACAATAGGACAAGCAGCGTTTCTATTTATTTTAAACGGCCAATATGAATGCTTATAACTCTCTAATTTCTATAACTGATATTTAGTCAATTTGTATATAGAATATATATTAGTTTTTAATTATTCCTGTCGAACAAGGATAAACGAACTTTTAGTACCCATATTAAAATCTCACTAAAATTCTCAATAACATTACTAACTGTTAAAATAACAATACTATGTTTTTTTAAGAAAATTTAAAGAGCAAGCCTAAAATTTCAAACAAGAAATTATTCACCAGCCACCAAATTCACCGTAGCATAGATTTCAGATGCCGTGTCTCCGCTGTCGTGCCTGCCGACCGGCTGGGGTATTTCTGGTAGGCTCCGCTGACTATTCTGCGTCGATGCCCTTCAAATAAAATATTGACATGAAGTTAACAGTGTGCTATGTGCGGCCCAATACTTTGAAAAGTACGATAAAAATATAAGGCTAATGCTACACGGGCGGTTCTCCCGCCGCGGGAATCCGCTTCTGAACCGCACTAGACACAGTTTAATATAGAAGTTGTATGCTGCATACTACACTGCGCCATTTCCCACCGCGGTTCACAGGTGGGCGAAATACGACTGCCGCATGCAGCGTCAAACCTCCGCTGACAACCGCCCCTTCAAACTACACGGGCGGTTTCCTACTATTTTCGTCATTCTGCACGGGACTTTGATAGAAGTTCGTCAAATGAGTTCACAGACATTCTGTAGTACGAGAAGAACTTATGAGGGTTATCGCGGTGTGCACTAAACAAGGAATGAAATATTCCCACCCAAACATTGCGCTTTACTTTATTTTTTAATAATTCTATTAATCATAGAGCTGCAAGGGCAGTTATCATTGGCGGATCCATGTTGGAATGAACAAAAGACAGCTAAAAACCACAATCCGTGTAGTTTGATGGGCTGCGGCAGCTTTGTTGAGCGGATTCCCGCGGCGGGAGAACCGCCCGTGTAGTATTAGAATTAATTACATTTTCAATTGCGACCCTGCTACGAGAATTATTTGCAAGAAAGAATCTACAAGTATGCATTTCAAGAATTATTGGTTTTCCTAAAGCATTCTAGCGTCAGTTAGTTTTTGTAGCATGTCACGTCATAACCTTGTCAGTTACAGTTCGCATGGGTCACGCAAAGTTTTACCGTAAAATTATTATACTGATGAAATATTTCCATTACAGCTGTTATTGCGAATAGTCTCCGCGTAGAATGTCTAGAAATGATATACGGCGAAATGAAGGATGTTCATTTTTGCATTTGAAACATGAATACAAAATTCCTAATAAGTACCTCATACGAGGAATTTTAATAGCGGAAATGGAATCGATAACTGCGATTTTCTGCTTAAAGTTTATCATTTGTACTAATTACTTACGACATTTTATAATTATGTATCACTGTTTATAGCCGTGTAATCAAGAGTTATCTTCTAAAGCTGAATTGATTGTTTCTTTAAGAATAACTTTAAATTCGGCGGCGTTATTCCCGCACTGATTACGTAAAATTAATCTTAATCCTTTCGTAGTGTAAGATAATTATTGCATGCATTAGTAGGCGCCACTAACAAAGCGTGATTAGATTCCGAACTTAAATTTGGTTTAGAAATTGAAATACGTAAAGCTATAACGAGATTCTATTCAGTTATTTGTCTAATAACATATTATTTACTACCTATTTATTAACATATATTAATACATAACATTATATGCAAGCACTCGAGCGGTAAAATTAGTATGTATGCAGCTAATGTCATTAAGGTAAAGTTTTATGAATTTTCCTTAATACATAAAAGTTTACCACATTTGCTAATTTAACGTGATGTATTTTTATTGTTATGGGAATAAAAAATGATAAAAATTTAAATTATTTTTATATAAAAACTGGTTGATCAATCAAAGAAGACAGACCAGAGACGATGGTCATTCACAAGAATCCTCAATTAAAACCAAAATTGAACTAAAGCTAGAGATTGATATCAACTACTGGATTTGGGTAATAATGAAAGTGAGCACTTTCATTTCTTTTCAACCTTTCAGGTTTAATAAATATTACGGTTTTACATAACAATAAAACCGATATTATGTGCCGAGAAGGAAAACATACAGCATTGTATTATGAAGAAGCAGTGTGTACTTAGCTTAGATTCCTTGTCTATGTCCAACCATAGACCGTCAATTTAGTTCCATCTTTAGCCGCTAGGTGCTGCCAGCAAGTATAAAGGGAGCGCAGCCATCTTTGATCTTCNGACTTGCGACTTCACAGTACGAAAGTACACAACGCTATGAAGATCAAAGATGGCTGCGCTCCCTTTATACTTGCTGGCAGCACCTAGCGGCTAAAGATGGAACTAAATTGACGGTCTATGGTTGGACATAGACAAGGAATCTAAGCTAAGTACACACTGCTTCTTCATAATACAATGCTGTATGTTTTCCAAAGGCACATCAATGTGAAATTATACACTATACTGCATAAATACACACATATGTATTTTATCATTTTATTAAACTAAACAAATTTAAAGGTTTTCTTAATTTGTGATAGAAAAAATGTTACAACTTATTTTTCCAATATAGTTACTCACAAATAGTATTCTAAAAAGGACTTTTAATCTGGACTCCTCTTATGTATCCAAGAAATTTCTTAGACATTACTAATACTTCCCCCGGGATCTATTCACGGCAGAGTTAAATGTAGTGAGTGATAGGCGAGTTCGATGCGAAATAATCGTAGTTGGTACAAAAATACAATCGGTTCGCTCTGTAACTTAATCGAGACATTCAATTGTTGCTAGTGAACTGACTCGTGAGTACATTCAGTCGCTCGTTCTTAGGAGTTCGTATCGAGAACCTCTTTCGAGGTGTCCGCGCCTAGGCGGTACGCGAGGTATGTGGGACTCGACAGTCTCCAGATGTTGGGAGCAGACCGCGAGCCCTTTTTTTTTTTTCACAGGAGAAAATTGCCGGATCCCCACCCGCGCGGCAGGTGGGGTATGTGGGAGTTGAACCTCTAACTAAAAACTCCTGCCGCTCACAAGCGGCGCCCTACCTCGGCCCGGGCCGGAGCCCAGTCGGGGCTATTGAGACGGCGGGACAGGGTTGACGCAGAGCACATTACGTCCATCCCACCGTCCCACGGACGCCGGACCGGCGGCCGCCAGCAACACGATTACCGCTTCCCTCGTTCAGCGGGCCGAGAGCCCGCCTTGATGGCGCCGCGTTACACCTTCCCCCAGAGCGGTCGGGGCAACGCGGTCTACCATCACCCGGCTTCCTACTGCGGGTGAGCGTGCAAAGCACGCCACTCCACGTTTGGGTTTCTCCCCGCACAAAACGGGTGGGACCTTAGGGGGCCAGGTCACGGATACGACCCCGGTCCCGACCCCCTGCTCGGCGGCGGCGAGACCGCGAGCCCTAGGATGTTTTTAGGGCCCTGCCACCTGCCCATCGATCCCGGGACCCAATGTTCGAGATTTTGCAATCGTGATTCGTGATCGTCTCGTGACTCAACTTATTGCGATTGCAGCCGAGCATCGTTGAATCATCAATTTTTTTTTTAAATACAACGCTGTCCTATTCTTTTTAACCATTGTTAGATGGAGTTGGATAGCAGAAATACAATAACCTTTTTATATCTATGAGGACTTTACAACTAGCGAGCTCGGGAATCGAAGTCTGGTGGAGTACCAAAAAAAAAAAATATTGGTTCTAAAGTCTTGTAGGTACAGTGAAAACATTAAGTTTTTTACTCTGATTTGCAATAAATGCACCTTTGTGTATATAAATAAATAAATATTTACTAACAATCACGCCACGTTAACTGGTCCTGTGATAAGTTCGTAAAGAACTTGTGTTATAGGTACCAGATAACGGAAATAAATGTAAGATTTTTATTATACACATACATATATTTAATATACATCCATAGCCCTGGAAAAGAAATTTTATATTTATCATACAAATATCTTCCCTTGGCGGGATTCGAACCCGCGACCCCCTTGTCTAGTGACCATGTCACTTACCACTACACCAGACGGCCGTTATATAATTATGTATTTGTGTTGAGAATATATTCATATAATCTGATTGATAGGCAAACAAACTATAATTATAAAAACACTGAAAATCCCAAGAATAATAGCAGTACAATGCAGTATATACCATATTCAAAGGTCTAATTAGTTTAACAAACAATTTAGTCACTGACATTCTGGTTAAATGTAGTGTGTCATCAACTGACCAATCAAGCTCCCATAGTTGGAAGTATAATCAATTAAATTTAATGAACATTCTACATTCAATGGCCCAAACCTAGCATTTTATCATTTTAAAGATATTTGTAACTTTCATCTCACTTCTTTTTGTCCTTAGATTGGATAATTTCCATTATAAAAGATGAGTGATGAGAACTTAAGAAAACCAAAAATTGAGATACAATTTTGGTGTGGTTTGGACCAGTGTCCTTTTCTCATAAATTGTTTCTTGCATACATAACACTGTATTGAATGTAGATTAGATTGTCTTGATATTTATTTATTCAATAAAGGCATTATAATATTACTGGTGGTAGGACGTTTTGTGAGTAATCCAGTAGGTACCAACACTCTACATATTTCTGCCATGAAGCATTAATGTGATTCAGTTTGAAGGGCAGGACAGCTAGTATGCGGAATTTACATTGTAGATGTCTACATGCTCCAGTAACCACTTAATGCCAAGCGGGCCGTGAGCTCGTCCAACAATAAAATAATTTAAAAAAAAAATTAATTTTAAAACATCCACGATATTTTTACAATTATTATCAATAATATTATTTTTAAAAGTTTTATATTTAGAAGAATGTTTCGAACATTCTAAATAAAAAGAAGAATATTTAGTGGAATTTAAAATAGTAGTGGCGTTTGATTGAAATCATAGTAGAAGAACTTGCAGTAATCAACGTGTCTATATATATTGTTTTAGGGTGGTTGGTAATTAACCTATAAGACAAATCAAACTACAATGTGGATACATGTTGCACCAACTTAACCAATTAGGAAACGGGTCAGGAAATAATATGAATATGAAAATATTCTTCATTAATTTTATCACATTACTTACTAAAAATTCAAGTCACCATCAAATCTATAATTAACGAAACATAACTGTTTGGTTGATTAGAGAAATGTCAGGAATTCAAATCATTTACCTTAAGGACCATTATTAAAGATTTAACTACATGGCAGAAAAATTATTGCACCCAGTCGAAAGTCCATCCTAGCTGACTAGCCCAGCCTTCCATAAGGTGTGTAATTCATCTACTATAGGTCTCCAAGCAAAATTATAATATGTGGATAATGAAAACCACTAAACAATCCCGAAATGGGATATCAATTAATTGCCCTAAAAACTACATATAGAAATGTTAAAAACAAAATAAATATTTTTTCTAACATTTAGCATGCTATTATGAAACTTTAAAATGAAATAAAAATGTTACTATAAAACATTTAGTAGCAATTCCCATGTTTTAGTTCTAGTTTAGGGCATGCCAATTTTGAAGACAAACCGTTTAATTGAGGCGGGAGTGGTAGGTGTTGGAGACGGAGCCTCCTCATCAAAATGTATTTTGACAACACCAGCTGTCCCAAGCAATTCATTTCTGTTAAATGTAAAAAAATTATCACTCTACTCATAAAATTATCATTTTATTTATATCTTGAGTAAATCCTTTTACATTGTATTTTTTTATATTAACAGTAATTATACAAAAACGAATTTCAGTAACATTATCTTTTAAATGACATTGAGTGGTATGTTAAAAAAATTACGTTAAATTTCTATCGTTTATTTTCACTTACTTTTGATTAGAATTCTTGCATCCACAGACACAGGCTGATAGTGCTGTTATAAGAGTGACTAGCACCCCTACACTTAAAAAAATTTCTACTATAGTATACATAACAAGAGTTCTTATTTTTTTTTAAGTCAGAAATACTACTCCATCACGGAGGTAGCATCTTAAATGTGCTAAATATTAGGTCACTCCCTTGAAATGAAACGCTCTTGGCATACAACTTTCTTCCATTTGAGTAGTCTAAAATGTAGGGCACTGCAGACGTCCACAACACATACACTTTTAAGTTGTTTGTTTACATAAAGAACATATTGATTCACTTTTTAGAATCGTCTGCACTTCCTTGGACATACTAATAACTTAATTGATTTTCAATTCAAGACTTCAAACACGTCTTTCGTCTCAACAACACCAATATAATTTTTTTTTGAGTTTATGGCCTGTAATCTAGACCTTTAGGCCAAACAATACCAATAAATTCACTTCAGTGCTGCCAGCGTGGATCGACTAGGAGTTGATGTACCTACCTACCTACCTGAAAAGTTTTTTAAATTGAAAAAGTTACTACAAGATAATCTTTTATGAAAAAAATTTGTTATGATTCACAGAATTAATTGGACTTATTTTTATTTATTGATTTCCCCCCTAGACTACATTAAAATTCATTACCGTCAGCCTCAAAAGCACGAAGTTCATTTTCCTGAAATTTAATGAAATTCATGAAGTCTGCACTCGATTAAGCTGGACTCTGACTTTACACAAGACTTACAAAAAGTGGTGTAGCATGTTATGGTTCAAGAAAAATGTTGAAATAAACGTTAAACGTTGAAATTGTAAACCTTTTTAGTTTTCTCTTCTCACTACTTTGTGAAGAGATTATTGCATTTCATCGCATCTAATTGTGTCAATGTTTGTCTCATTCCTTATTTCAGTTTCTTTTAGTTTTCGTACAAAGAGCATTAGTTTGGTCTTTTACTTCAAAGATTGCGTTTTATGTACTATAATCCTTTTGCCTTTCTATTTTGTCCTAACAAGTATAAAATGATTCAAAATGACATGCTACTTAAATCAGTTAATTTTCAAAATATGTATGTATACTTTGTTGAGATAATAATATTAGTAGCGGTAGTTTGAGGATTTATAAATTAATATAAAAATTACAGTAACATTTCGTGATAACTTTGTACTTATCGGCCTATTCCATAGATTTGAACTTTGTAATGAAATTCAATAACCTACAGAATGGATGTAACGTGTGATATTTTTTCAAAAAGACTTATTATATCTGTTTTGTGGAATATAGGACTGCAAGCTGTTATTGCTGTTATGTTGGTGGGTTTCATACAAATTGATATTCTTCATCCCGTATCCTGGATATCGTCATCTATAAATGATGTATTTGGCTGGAAAATGAGCATAAATATCGTATTGCTTGGACTCGTGTCTTTTTTTCAGGCTTATATTTACGGCTGCTATTACGTAAAGCCACTACCAAAGTATTTTACCAGGTTTTCTATGTTCCTGAGTTTATTTTGCGCTCAAAATATTATATTTAGCATTCTGTACGCCCTGAGTGGCTATTTCACTATGAGTCTCTATTCTTCATTGGCAAAAAGTAATTTTAATACATTAAAGAAAATATGTGAGAATTATGATGGACAATGTCTCTTAGAACAAAGCTTATTCCTACAAATGGGTGGCATGTGGATGGGCTTGTATTATTTTCTTAACGCTCATATATTCAGCCCCACAACCCTGACATTTCCACATATTTATCAAGACAAGTTTCAACAGATTAAATTAGCCATCCACAGTATTTTGTCATGTGGTTTTAAAAGCTCTATTATTCCTGTGGTTTATTATTGCATTTTTTATTACTTTTGGGGCCATAAACCAAGAAATGTAGTCAGCGATGTTTATGGTTTGTACTTGGAAGATAAACCTCTTGATAATATATTAAACTTGTTTGGATCTGGTATATGGATTGGACTTTGGTTTTACACCAGCTTATTTTTGATATCTGTGTATGCCATGAGAACTGTTTTCAATATAGTATTAACGGAGCCAATGAAGTTTCCAATAGAGTCTAGTAAAAAATTAACTTTGCACAAGGCAATTGCTCAGAAATCACAATTTAATGGGTATTTAGGGACACAAGATCTGAAAATTATGTCTCTGACTGACACTGTGAGAAGGAAAGAGATTTTCACACTATCACAACCAGGAGGACACCCTCGAAATTGGAATAACCTGCTACAAGAATGTTTGAAGATTGTAAATGATTTTAGCAAAGAATTGGATAGCATAAATGGTGATATGAAACCAGTTGAAATAGAAATGTTGCCAAAAAGACCAGGATCAAGCATCACACCAAAGTCTACATTGTATACGGGAAACTTGAGAAATATGGCATATTCTCCACAATTACATGAATTGAAAGAACACAATAAAAATAAAAGTGAACATACTCTCATCAGTGCTATAAAAGAGGAGTTTAATATTCTAGTACAAAGAATTCGCCAAAAACCAGGCATTAGTTATTTATTTGGGGAGCTGACTGATACAAGATTAAAGTTCTTATTGATGCAAGCACAGCCAGTGATGTGGACTTGTGAGGGACTTGCTTTTATTGCAGCTGCATCACTGAAAGAAGACAAATATGGTGTTGTGCAAACTGATTTGCCAATTGTAATATCAACTTTAATAAATTTAAAACAAAACTTAGATAAATTAACAAAACCTGGTCTTGTCCCAAGGAAACACATCTTGAATGATTCTTTTGCTTTAAAAATGAAATCAGCTTTGTTATCTTCAGTAAAATTAAGCATTTATAAGATAGTGATAACTTTTTCGAAGTATATACATGAAATTCCATTAGATCCTGATGTGCAAATAGCAATACAACCTTTTTTAATATGTAAAGAAGCTTGATATTGTACAGAGTTTTTATACTTATCTCTTTATTAATTTAACAATTCAACTACAGTGTATTATAATTCATTAAAATAAAACAATTCTTTCAAAACTAATGTTATATTGTCATGACATCAAATAAAACTATTAAATTGATTACATGATACATTTTATTTTTAATGTAGATAGCCAGACCATTAGGTCACTTTACTGGTAGCATAGGTGTGCCGACAAGCTCACAGTCTGCTTGTGCAGTTTTTTTTTCAATATATAATTAAGTCATAATAGCACTAAAATGAAATGGTTCAAATGAAGTTAAGGTACAAATACAGCAGAAAATTTGTCATAATTCCACTGGCAAATGACAGATGTTGCTGTAATGGTTTGAAGTGATCAGTTGGCAATTCTGTATCAACAGATAAGTAGGATACACTTATCGTTTAAAGTCCTATGATTAGGTTTAACTGCTTTAGTGGAACTTCGGCTTTAGTAGTTCGGTTTAAAAGCCAGGGCGTCTAAATGTGAGCTGTCTGAACGAGTGTTTGCCAGTAAAATATGACTATACTTCTGCTCGCTCTAAGGTAAATCAGGCGCTTATAATGAAGTGATTACTTGCTCAATGGCGCTTACTAGCAGCATCACACTTTTTTTTACTTTATACTATTTTATATTGTTTATAGTTAAATTGCAAATGTCTATTGTTTTGCTTTATAGTTTATCTACCATGACTATGATGAGCTGTTTTTTTATTAATTTAAAGTAAAGTATCTTCATCTCTTAAGTCGCCACTTAGCAAAAGGGAACGCTGGCTGGCAGCTCCGAGTAGCGCGGTACGTTCAGCGGATGATGTTCCAGATTCATAACTTAGAGATGCTGGAAAACAATCGACTAATAAATAAACATAATTAATATAGTAACTAAAACTTATTATACAAAAAAAAATGCAAAGTCATCACATCATTTACTCGATTTATTGAAATTAAAAATGTTAATATTTTTACTTCCTTTATTTATTGCATACGTGATACTTAGTCACCTAAAAAACGCGAAAATTAGATTATAAAAAATTATTCTCAAATTTCGCGGTTATCCCATATTGTCGTCACTATGATATGACAGTGCCAATACCTAATTTAGCAGGTATAGATAATGCAATGTCTAATCTACTTGGTTGTTAAAATACTGCTTTAAATTGGAATTTTAAATAATATTTGTAAATTAAATTACAAATGTACTATTTGTATTACTCGTAGGTAATGAAATTTGTATATTATATATTATAAAAAAACGTAGTCATGCCTTATTATTGTTTCAAAAGTAACTGTTATTTACGCAAGTGTTATACACGTAATTGTGTATAGTCGGATTTTTAATTAGACGAAGCCAGCTGACAGTAGCTAATGTCACTTTGTGAAATAATGTTGCTATATTTAAAGTAATAGTGATGCGTTCAGTTCTCGTTCAATCACATAAATGAACAATGAGTGTGAAGAGTTAATCATTAATTTCAAACTATAAAAGAATATTATTTATATTTTACAATAAAATTGTATTAAAGTGATCCAATATAATAATATGTTACTAGTAGTATGTAACTACAATCAGTTTTTTTTTATTTTCATTACCTATNCTCACGCAGTTACTCACTGGGCATGGTTGCTTCGGTGAGTTCCTACACCGGATCGGAGCCGAGCCGACGGCAGAGTGCCACCATTGTGGTTGCGACTTGGACACGGCAGAGCATACGATCGTCGCCTGCCCCGCATGGGAGGGGTGGCGGCGTGTCCTCGTCGCAAAAATAGGAAACGACTTGTCGTTGAGTGTTCTGGCATCGATGCTCGGTGACGACGAGTCGTGGAAGGCGATGCTCGACTTCTGTGAGCGCACCATCTCGCAAAACGAGGCGGCGGGGCGTGTGAGAGATGCACAGGCCCGCCCCCGTCGAGTGGAGTCCAGAGAGGCGGATCTCGCCCAAGCCCTGGCCCTCCTAAGTGTTTCGGGTCTCCCTCACATGTCGGCCTGGGGACCGGCGAAAGAGGCCTAAGAAGACGACGTGCAAGCTGCTCTGCATACGTTTTACGTATGAGCATCCGGGTGATGGAAGGCCGGCTATCCTCAACCCACCCTGGTTCTGACCCAGCGGGGTATTCCGTAGGATAGACCATTCTAACCGGCGCCATCTAGGCGGGTTTCGGACAGCCTGCCGACCGAGAGGGCTGGTGGTTGTGGCGCCGACGACCGCCAGTCTGGCATCCCGAGGGGAGGGTGATGGGAGAGATGTGCTCCGCACTAAACACTTCACTTTCCTCCCTTTGCCTTTTCATGAGCTCTGTCTCATGCGAGGTTTGGATGCTGGTTGTTGAGCGACAGGAGGTTTTAGTCGTTTCGATTCCGACATGCGCCGCCCTCCATCCCGAGTGAAAGGCGGAAGACCAGCGATTTCCACCTTTTTTTTTCGGGCCGGGGGCCGAACCTCCTACGAGGTCCCCGCGCATACGGGGCGCGCGGGGTATGTGAGACTCAACGATCTGCAGGGGTTGAGAGCAGATCGCGGGCCCAAGGATTTTAGGACCCATCCACTAAACGACTCCCCTGCACTCTTACACCCGACGTCCGATCCTCTCCGAGGTCAGAACCCGGATGAGGTAGGGGGGCTACCGCGGTCAACACTACAACCAGACGGCGCGGCTCACCCCAAGGACGCCCAGCCGACGGAGCCTTCGAGGCGAATCGAAGGCTCTGAAACGTCGGCCGTCTTGGTACGGCAGCCCGTCAGGCCGCCCAGACAGTGTCGCTGGTGCCCCGGAATACCCCGCTGGACCAGAACCAGCCTGCCGGGTCGGGACGCGATACACTGCCAACCGGTCGCTCTTTCGTAACTCCTTGGCAGCACGCTAGAATGCTGGTAGCGCGCCGCGCGGCCTCTCCCCCTCAGGTCGCCCCTTGACCTTCACCGGGGGGAGGTACCATCACCCTGCCTATGTCTGCCGTGAAGCAGTAATGCGTTTCAGTTCGAAGGATGGGCAGCCGAACTATACTGAGAGCTTAGAACTTATATCTCAAGGTGGGTGGCGCATTTACGTTATAGATGTCTATGGGCTCCATTAACCACTTAACACCAGGTAGGCTGTGAGCTCGTCCACCCATCTAACCGATAAAAAAAAAGTATTTAAAGAGGGTTTTGGGGATATTTTTCTTCGTGTTAAAGTCGGACCGTGTTGTAAAAAACAATGTTATAGGAGGATTACCCTGATATTAGTGTTGAATGAAGATCGCTAATATGCTAATAATTGTGAAAGTTCATTCTAAACGTTTTTTATGTAAATTAAATAAATAAATAAATCTTTCTTTTTTCCACGAGTGATCCGAAATGTGCGTTGTTTTGTTGGTAATAAGAAAATACATTAATATATATTTTCGAACTCTGAGCTAAATATGATGGACCAGGCGTAAGCGTTCCCGGTTATGTCGTTATTTATGCGACTAGCCGACACGCGTCCGCTTCGCTGGGCATTTAAAAATTAACATTATTATTTCTCACACCCACAAAGATTCTCATCATTAACGCCCCCGCAACTGGTGTAGGGAGTTTAACACTCTCATATAAATATTAGCCTATCCATTGAGTACATGTCCACTTCGATAAAGCGGCACGACACGAGAACCCTCTCATCGTGGCCGCCGGTAACTACATTCCCGATCCTGCGGACAGAATGGAAAGCAGTCGACGTCGCCCAAAACACGTCATCTCGGATCCTCCCGATCCACTAACGGTGCTTTTAGGTACTTCAAGCACCGATCACCGTTCTCGTCGAACCCGTCGCTTGCGACGAAGGGCTCGANAACTACATTCCCGATCCTGCGGACAGAATGGAAAGCAGTCGACGTCGCCCAAAACACGTCATCTCGGATCCTCCCGATCCACTAACGGTGCTTTTAGGTACTTCAAGCACCGATCACCGTTCTCGTCGAACCCGTCGCTTGCGACGAAGGGCTCGACGAGTAAATTAACTCTCAGACACAGCCCACTGAGTTTCTCGCCAGATCTTCTCAGTGGGTCGCGTTTCCGATCCGGTGGTAGATTCTGCGAAGCACGGCTCTTGCTAGGGTTCGTTCGTTCGACGCATCGTCGTCAGGTTCGAGCCCCGTGAGCTCACATACGAACGTCAGGGCGAAGCTGAAATAGCCTCTCAAGGCTATCAGCATAGGTAGGAAAAAAAAAAGAGTACATGTATTTTCTACATGGATACCAAGTTTCAAGTCAATCGGACGCATGGTTCAGTAGTTATAATGGAACATCCGTAAAAACCACTGTAGATTTATATATTAGTATATAAGTATAGACTAGTGGCCCCGCAGTAGTTCGAGATTCGACTATACCTAATTATTTGAAATTATAAGTTTAAACATTATTATGGTTCTGTTGTCAAACACTATTATATTTCGATAATATAATCACAGTATTCGCCAAAACTGCACTATAGATCAATAATATTAAAAGACAAACAATATTAATCTATTTTCAATTCGACCACAGGCTTTAAACAATAACAAAAGGTTCTCAATTGACAATAAATAAATAATATGCATGCGTGTGTGCGTTAAATACATGGTAGGGTGTGTAATGTTTTTTTTTATTGATTTAATGTATTTTTTAAGCATAATAAAAAAAAAAACATTCTGCACTCCTCTATATTGTCTATAAGGTTGAGAAATTTTAAACTCCTCCGTCAGCGCAATTTTCGTAAAAAGGGGTACAAAGTTTTTGCTTCACGTATTAATATATAGATATAGATACGATGGAGAAGGAATAGAGGAAGAAGAAAGAAAGGTAGTTAGGTAGTGGTATATAATCGCGAGTACATACAAAGGGGAGATTACCGTCGGGGCTGGCGTGCGGCGTGGTGCTGGCGCTGCGGGGCGCCGCTCGGCACGTGCCGCCCGGGGACTCCGCCATGCTGGCCTGCAGGCTGTAGCTCTCCCTGGAATACCTTCACGATTATGGTCATCATTCACTTCGTTCGGCTGCCTTGTAGTTGCGATGCATCGTTATATCGTAATATAATGTTACATTATAAGCATGTTTTATGTTGGATGATTAACATAATTTCAATTTTTTTTTTTTTATCAATAAAAAAATCACAGTAAAATGTATACCCGGATAATTATTTTCTTTATACCTCGAATAGAACTAAAATTAATATTTTTATACTAAGGAACTTCGTTCCTATCCGGTGTCCCACGACGCCACAGATCTTTTTAATTTTTTTTATTGCTTATATAGATGGACGAGTTCACTGCCCACCTGGTGTTAAGTGGTTACTGGATCCCATAGACATCTACAACGTAAATGCCGCCACCCACCTTGAGACATGAGTTCTAAGGTCTCACTTTTTTTAATAGTACAAGGGTTACCCGCCCTTCAAACCAAAACGCATTACTGCTCACGGTAGAAATACGCAGGATGGTGGTACCTACCCGTGGGAACTCACAAGACGTCCTACCATCAGTAATTACGCAATTAAAATTTTGCGGGTTTTATTTTTATTACACGATGTTATTTCTTTGTCGTGGAAGTCAATCGTGAACATTCGTTTAGTGCGTATTACATTAGAAATATTGAATACCAGCGGGATTCGAACACCGGTGTATCGCTAGATACGAATGCACCGGACGTCTTATCCTTTAGGCCACGATGACTTCAAATAGGTGAAAAGAGAGTTCTTTGGTCTTATTTAGTGCCACGATCCCACAAGCTAATTAGTATAATGTTAATAGAATATTCACGATTCCATGTTAATAAAAGAAAGGAGAGCATATCTGCAACATTCAATAATTAACATTCCTAATGTCATATTCCTTCGACTTGCCTGTATCCGGACGTAGAGGAAGTTTGCGAAGGTTCACTGTCACACGACGTATCCGGAAATGGTTGCGCTTGCAGTAACGGCGCAACGCTCAGCCGTCTCCCCTCGCCGGGAGATGAACCTTCGTCAGATTCCAGACGAGCCTGCTGGCATTAATAGCAGTCATCAACTTTTTGTTGCATGTTAAATCATACCATTTTACAGTTTCCACCGAGTTTATACGCGGAACTTCTCAGTGGGTCGCGATTCCGATCCAGTAGTAGACTCGGCGAAGCACTGATCTTGCTAGGGCTTCTGTTAGTAAAGTCTCTCAGCTTGAGCTCCGTGAGCTCGTCTGCCAGTCAGGGTGAAGTCAGAATAGCCCCTTGAGGCTACCGGCGATTAGGTACAAAAAACATCAACTGTTAACATGCTAACTATTCATGATGACATTTTGTGGTTATGTTGCAGGGGCTCGACAAAAGTAAAGACTAGAAAATTTATTTTGGTGATAAATAGTAAACGGTCGACACTAGAAGATTAATTTTCGTGAAAAATATAATTTGATCACACCGCGAAACGAATAATAGAAATGTCGAAAAAAATCAGAAACAATCCTTAAGGCGTTAAGATGACTTATAATATGTAGAGGAAAAAATTGAGAAATACCGGCCATTAACTAGGGGGTTGATAATAAAAGTCAAAAACCGTACTTACTGAACGGACCAAAATACATTGGGAGTGTGATGTGTATCGCACTGAACCGATGCGAGCCGATGACGTCACGCTGAAGGCTCTAATACTCACGTCCGGCTTGGTGTGCCGGCTGCGGCGGAACTTGAATGTTTTTTTCGAAGGTCCGTGCGCCCGTTGCAGCCGAGGCCGGTCGTCAGGGCTGTCCGTGCCTCCTCCTCCCCGCGCTTCCCCGCACGACGTGTCTCCGGGCGACAGCGGCGAGAACGGCCTGGACCCTTCGCCTTGCTCTGTTCATTCGAACACAAAGTTGTCAAGCCAACCTTAGTCGATGGGCGATTCAAACGGTTATGACGATTTGTAGGGTAGGTAGTAAAAAAGTTTTGTTAATGTGAACGCTGCCATCTTATACGAGACATGAAATCTGTCTCCTAGATTCTATTTAGACGGGGTTTAATGTCCCAATATTGTTCTTGCTGTTTTACTGAATTACAATGCCATAAATACAATAACATAGTAAATATTTTCACATTTTTTTTGTTGTTATTACATCATTTCCGTGTCGTCGAAAATAATGTACCTAATGAAACAAGGCGAGATAAACCCGTCAAAATTGATTTTGATTACAAACATTTACGACTAAGGAAAACTGGAGAAAATACTATTTCATGTTAAATTATAAATTTTGGGAATAATTATCGTATTCGACGACTCACCCGACGTGAACTTCAGCTCGACGGAAGGAACGAACCGTAACTTGGCGGGTGCGCTCGCGTACGACGGTGTGCTCACCGCGAGCTTTGTATCGCTGCCGTAATTGTTCAGCGAACCTAAACGATTTAATACATTTTGTGTGATATGTTCGAGAAAAATATTTTTTTTTTTAATAAACAACTAAATTCTTTCCGAGCTTTGTATATTGCAAAATAATATTCAATGCTAGGTGATTAAGACTTGAGGTTTAATGGACAAAGAGAAAACCGATGTAATTACACGGTGTACCGACGAATAATGATCAAAATGTTTTCAAATTATTCGGAACTTGTTTAGGTATACACAATATTATCTTGAAAACGTGGTTAGCGTGATTCAGGTATCTGTCAAATATACTTGTAAATATAGTAATCGGCAAACATCTTGAGCAAATGACCTTGACTGCGCAGAACCGAATTTTAGATCACTTTGGTGGTGAGGGTGAGGCGCGACGGCAGGGGAAATCGTATCGAGCGCGTTATTGGTAGATCAGTCGAGCCTTGCGTCCCGCACCGCGCCCTCATTCCGCTTGCTCCCAAAAGTACGCTTGCGTACAGTGGAAAGTCTATCGTTATTAATCGTTAAGTTATTTGTTATAATTGCTTGTGGACTTTGTTGCCATTGCTATTTGTTGAGTGTTTGTTGATTTTTTATAAAACATACACTATGCCGTGACAAACTGGTGTAGTACTTAAAAGAAAGGGTAGAAAATTTGTGTACGACGTATATTGCTTCATTATAAAACAGGGGAAGAATGATATGGAAAAATTAAAACAGACTTCGGAAGCAACAAAAACATCAGTGAGTACTGTTAGGTGCATTATTAACGAAGCTAAAGGCTCTGGCTTGCTCGCCGTGTTTCGGACTCCGGGTAAGAAAAGATCAGGGAAGAAGAAAGTTACCGGAATGGATAGTTTCGTTCAATCTGTAATAAAAAGATGTAATCATAATAACTACATAACAAGCAGCGAAACTCCGTACCGTAGAAAGGCTTCGAAAAATTTAAAGAAGATATAAATTTTAATGGCTCGGAATGAAGCTTACGACGAATTATGAAAGAGCTAGACTTCAGATGGAAGAAAAGAACAGAAAATAATCGGAAGCTAGTAAATGAAAAAAGTAACATTCGATTACTACGAATCGAATATCTTCAAAAAATAATTAATTATAGACAAAAAAGAAGACCGAATCGACCGAGTTGTAAACTACGCCGATGAGCCCTATGTCGACTCATCACGATGATAGCGACTCGGGTGATGAAAACAGTGATGATGATGATGGTCAAGATTCTGACAACGAAAAAAAAATTACAAATACCAGCTTCGCTTCAACTGAACCAAGACCTGGCAACAGCTCTAGTTTTGACTTAATAGAAGGAATATCTATTTTACCCCAAGATTAAATTATTACAATTATTAACCGATATGTTTTGTTGATGTTCTAATAAATATATAAATAAATACATATGTTGATTTTAATAATTTAATAACATTATGACGCAGAGTAAGTAATGTTTTTGCACGTGAGTGTACCATGCGCAAACTTACCCCCACTACGTCAACAAATGCTCAAGAAGTTTGCCGGTTATTATAGCAAGTTATTGTTGGAAGACCTACCGAAATTGCGCTAGTGTGAGAAGTGGAAATGATATAAATATAGCAGTTTTATAGTGTTTTGGATTGAAGTTAAATGTGGTACATAGTTTATGGTGCTGTTTTCAAAATCATTCCACTTGCTACTGTGGCGCCACCTTGATTGGCCCCATTTCAGCGGACACTTTTTAACACAATCAGATTACAATCCTTACTTGCGCCCTCCATAATTCCATGATGGCTACCACCACGTTAGATTTATAGTGCATTCAATGCCACATAAAGTTGTAAACCACATTTAGGCATTGGCAACATGATATAAAATTAATATATCTTTAAGACTTTTTGGCGGGAACGCGAGGAGTGAAGTTGTGTGATTTGTTTTATTTTGTCTATTTAGTGTTTCTTCAGGTTTAAATGGTTTTATTAACTGTTTAATATCTGTGGAAGTGCACAAATGTGGGAAAATGAAACAAAGCCGCTGGACGTAACTTCTCGGGATCCTCCAAAAGGTGCACTGAAAAAATTTAGTAAATGACCACCATTTTACTGAGATTATATTTCATCCCATATCATCTCATTTCATTTAATTTCATCCCACTTGATTAATGTTCCAAATTAATCATTTTCATTTCATTTCACTCCATATTATCATTTTTCATAAAACTAAGAATATAAATTAAAATAAGACATGACTTAAAGTCTTAGTTACCAGGTCATAAAATTCCTTATAAAAAAAACATTTCTTTACACTACACAGTAATGGTCTATATCTATTAAAAGTGGTAATATGTCTCTATATATACCTAATATTAATGTGTATATAATAGACGTTGAAATAATGGACGTTCAAATTCTTTACCTATATTAGAGTTGATGCTGCTCGTGTTGTTCGTACCGTTGTCGTTGAATCGTCCACTGATCAGAGGCACGTCGAAAGTGGGCATCTGTTGGCTGGTCGTTGAACTGCTCGACAGTGACTCTGAATATACAAAAGCTGCTGGAAAATTTTATGATTTACGATCGTGCTTGTGTGATACGTTTGAATTCGATTGCAGTTTCATTGGGTAACAAATGTCTGCGGGAATATATTGGGCATAATTAGTGAGTTGTGTGATAAAAGAGAGATATATTTATATAAATACTAGCTGACCCGGCATATTTCGTAGTGCCTCAATCGATAAATAAAAGACCTAAACTTTTGTATAAAATAAACGAAAGGAATCCGTCCGACTGGGGACACACTAAAGGAAAAACAAAATTATTATTTAATTCCGACCATTTTCATATTTATTTACCTTTTAAACCTTCTCTGGACTCCCACAAATAATTCAAGACCAAAATTACCCAAATCGGTCCAGCCGTTCTCGACTTTTAGCGAGACTAACGAACAGCAATTCATTTTTATATATATAGATAACAGATAATAAGCTCTCACGCGCACTGCTCTCTCTTGCTCCTACAGTGTGCTACAGACAATAGGCCTGCAGTGTGTTTAGTAGATATACGAAACGTAACTGTCTCTCTTTTTATCTTCACTAACTCATATCTCCCACTCAACTTCCGTTCGCCTCGCTCGATCACAATTTTCGTAACGCACTCGTCACACATTCACCAGCTTACTCCGAAAGTCTAGCGTGCGTAAAGAAGTTTTACTTCAAAAAGAAAACATGTACTCACTTTTTTATTTATTGGATTAAGCAAACAATGCGAGACTATTTAGAGCTTTGTATCTTTAACGAATACGACACACACACGATCTTAAAAAATATTGGAAAGAACTAGACGGCTAAAATTGATGTAGCAATTGTACGCCTGACCTTAGGCGCTGTTTATGCGAATTTAAACGAGTTACCGTACATCAATCTTGATATAAAGTTGAAAATCATTTTCATTTTGAGGGTGGTTCTTTCGATATAACGGCACAGGGAGGTACCTCTTTGGGCAGATAGGGGTGCCGAGGGATGGTCGGGGGTGCGCGGGATGCTCGCGCCGGTCCGCCCCACCAGCATGGAGATCAACGAGGGCCGGTGCTGTTGATGTTTGTCCGACATGTTTGGAGGCCGCGGGAACACTTCAGACGCGCGCTTACCCCCCGCTTGTCCAAGATTTTCAGCTATTTGTTCTGGGCGAAATAATTGATTATGCTAGAACTATCTGAGTATTTTTGAATGAGAGGGTATCTCAACATCAGAAATACAAGGTATGCCTCTAATGTTGATCTATACATATAAATAAAATTGAAGTGTCTATTTAGGTTTATATATTATATAGGTTTTTTTAGATGTTGTGACTTCTGCAGTTGTTTGCACTGGACTAAATCGAAAACATGCATTGTTTAAATTTGCGTCTATTTGTTTATCCAGGCCAACTCCTGGATCTGTCAAACCGATTTTTACTTAAGTCTACTTTAAACGCCTATTCGCTTAGACTTTTATTAAATTTTTTGTGCATAGAATAAAGGAGAAAATTGTCTGTACAAATTTTTTTTAAAAGTAAGTATTAGCTCACCAATCATCTACTGCTATTGTTTGTTCTTGAGGCTTTTTGAGCAGACAAGAATGAAATTCTATATACGGGGTGACAAAAACTGCTTGCAATGCCGATAGGCCAATATACTATTATCGTGATATAAACAGGAAATGCTATCTGTCTGTTTACTAAACTGAGCACTTTAAGGAGCACTGCTATTTTAGGGAATTAAAACTTTAAGAGTCCGCAATGTAACTCGAGCTAGCAATGTAACGTGAAAGCAGGTAGGGGAATCACCTACTATCATTTGTTTTCGCTTTCGGGGACAATTTAATTACGACCTGTATACGGAATGAAATTTGGCATGTGCCGTTACCGAATTTAAACTGGTCGTGTGTCTCTCTCATGTTGCGGAGTTCCCGTGCGAGTTCCGCGAGTAGGGCGCCGCGCGCGCGGGCCGCGGGCAGCTTCAGGCCGCGGACGCGCTCGCGGACCACGAACTGCATGTGACGCTCGTTGTCGCCGATCGGCGGCTGGGACAACTGTACCGACAAGTCGCACACGACGTGCGTTAAATATTTTATCAGTACATGATATAAAACAAAGTCGCTTTCTCTGTCCCTGTGTATGCTTAAATCTTTAAAACTACGCAACGGATTTTGATGCGGTTTTTTTAATAGATAGAGTGATTGAAGAGGAAGGTTCATATGTATAATAACATCCATTAAATACGGGAGAAATCAATAATAAATTACAGTTTCCGAACCGAAGCGAGGGCGGGTCGCTAGTATTCAATAATTCTATATTCAATGTCAATTCTATGTTCAATTCTATACTCGATAAATATAGTCAATTCTATATTCGATATTCAATATTCAATAATTAATGCGTTCAAAAACTGAAATCCATCCTTAATTATGTTTATATTTGAGCGCGTCGAGTGACTTCTGTTATCTATCTCCTTGACTGCCGTGTAAATCACCGGTGCCCTACGTGGCGCGCTTAAGTAATTATGTCTCTTTACGATGTTTTTACTAAAGTACCGGTGTATCAAGTACAAATTCTGGGAAAGAAGAATCTGAAAATACTGAGAATGAACCTATTTTTGAGACACCTAAAACATATATTAAAAAAAAAAAGAAGTCGATGTTCGGCAATCCAGGCGATTAGTACTAGAAATCGACAATTACTTCAGTGTGCCACGTATGGTATCGGTGACCTGCTGGCAGTCAACGGGATAACAGAAGCTACTCGACGCGCTCAAATATAAACATAATTAAAGATGAATTTCGCAATTTTCGTAAAAAGGGCTGAAGTTTTTGGTTCACGTATTAATATATAGATAACAGCCACAAACGCATAGTATCTCAAAAATAAATAACAAAAGTTTATTGCCCGTTTTCCCAAAAGTAACAAATTGTATCATATCCCTTTCGTCCACTCGTATCTTTAATTATGATAGTTGCGGTAATCGGAACTTACTTTGTGCACGATGAAGGGCTGTAGCAGTATGTAGAGCGGCGTGCGGTAGGTGACCACGTGCTCGAGGAAGTCCCACAAGTGATGCGCTGCCTCGTTCCGGCGGCCGAGCTCCCGCATGGCGCGCGCTATCCTCCCCCACTCCGAGCACAGCTCGCTCGTGAAGCACGCGCACAACACCTTCAACGCTGGAGTAATGGAGGAGTCTCAATATTTTTTTTTAATTTTGTAGTTAAGCAAAGCGATCGATTTGTGCTCGCTCGCTTAGGTTTGTGGAGGAGCTCACGGCCCATCTGGTGTTAAATGGTTACCGGAGCCCATAGACATCTACAACGTAAATGCCGCTACCCACCTTGAGATATGAGTTCCAACGTCTCAAAATAGTTACAGCGGTTGCACCACCCTTCAAACCGAAATGCATTACTGCTTCACGGTAGAAATAGGCAGGGTGGTGGTACCTACCTACCTGCGGACTCACAAGAGGTCCTACCACCAATACAAATGTTTTTATTTTTTTCGAATAAGATTGACGTAATGATATAGATGTTAATAGAGCGCGCGTCACGTAAAAAGAACGCTGGAAGAAAGTGGAGAGGGTGTGTTTGTGCATGGATACAATCGCGCACGAAAATACTAAGTACTTTTGTTTTATTTTTGAAGTAACCTTTCGCTCGCGGCTTCGTATATTGGTTATTGGTATGTACAGTTTAGTAGTTGTGTACTCTTGTAGCTGTATGCAGTTATATGTTACAGGAGAGCGCAGAAAGATATCATAAGTTTGAAGTTAAAGTAGTTTATGAAAGTTAAAGTTTAGGTAAAGTTATAAAGATGATAATTTCTCTTGATGTGAATTGTACGATAGTTAGTGATGCACTCTCTTGACTGTAATTAAATTCATATTATATTATTTGTTGTCACGCGGCAAAAAGTGGATCGCGTCGCGAGTAAGCATGACGTTCTGGTACTGGNGATATCATAAGTTTGAAGTTAAAGTAGTTTATGAAAGTTAAAGTTTAGGTAAAGTTATAAAGATGATAATTTCTCTTGATGTGAATTGTACGATAGTTAGTGATGCACTCTCTTGACTGTAATTAAATTCATATTATATTATTTGTTGTCACGCGGCAAAAAGTGGATCGCGTCGCGAGTAAGCATGACGTTCTGGTACTGGTCGGCATTCCTTAACTATAATAAAATTGTACGGTGGTAAGATCGTACATGGTAGGTACATTAAAAATAATATAATAGATAGAATTTTATGAAATAGAATTAAAAACATGTTTAATTTCTGCGTATAATGTTTAATCTGAATACGAACAGACAGACAGACAGACGGACGGACGGACGGACAACAAAGTGATCAAAGGGTTCCGTTTTTTCCCTATTGAGGTACGGAACCCTAAAAATTAAATTAGACTCGGGAACATTGCCACTGCGGGCCGTTTCATGTATTATTTCAAATTTTCAACTGCATTATTATCAGCCTCTTTCTTTATAAAACAATATACGTCATAAATATTTTTTTTCACTTTTCTATGTAAAACCTTTTTGTAATTAAAACTTATGTGCGCGATAGTATTTTGAGAACGAACGTAACGCGAACCCAGCGCGGAAAGCAAAGGTCGACTGACGAACCAATAGCACACCGGCAAGCATGCGGCAGGTGACCCGCCCGCCCCGCGCCGCACCTCATTCCACCAAATACATCGATAAATAGGCTAGTGCGCAGCTTGACCGCCAGCGTTCTTTTTAAGTGACGCGTACTCTACCTAAATGTAAGATCGCGCTGTACAAAAAAAATGTAACGTTTTTTAAACGAACTTTGGGAAGCAACGATCGATTCTGAGATTGATGGTTTTGCAAAATGAGCTGTTGGATAACTAGGCCCGAAACAAGAAGGCGGCCAGGTTACCTAGGAACGCGATCCGGTAGAGTTGGTTGGACAGCCTGGTCGTGTTCCTGGTGTCCCTGCTGCCGGTGAAGGTGAGCGAGTTGACGCGTGCGTCGGATGCGTTAAGTTTGGCGTTGACGGCCGCGAGCTGCCCGGGCGGCGCCGGCGGGCACAGCGCGTTCAGCACCACCGACACCAGGTAGCTCACGTCCGACTGCCGCAGCGGGGGAACGTCTGCCGTCAAATACGGTTCTTGATACAACAGGAACAGCGATCTTTTTGTTTTGGCGTTTTTATTTTCATAAATTATCATGTACACGTCCGACTGACGCAACGGGGGAACGTTTGCATCCAATACGGTTTTTAACGCAACAAGAATAGCGATCTTTTTGTTTTGGATGTTTTCATGAGTTTTCTATTGCATCCTATAAGCACGTTCGTATAGGTTGTCCTGTAAATTTTAGTCTACAATTTTTTTTTAATCATTCAAAAAGGTAGTTTCCTCATCGATTATTATGTTAAGTTTACTATTATTATTTTAGCAAACTAAGTGGGCGGACGAGTTCGTAGTATACCTTAACGTGCCGGCCTGAGCCTGAAATATATAGATTGCATAAACAATTCTAGTAAAATATTGAAGTCGGAAGGCGAGAGTGATCATGTGTACAAATCGTAGAGTACAAATGCACGAGCATGTGGTCGCCGTCATAGAACAAAATGTCAGTCTGAAAAATCATACAAACTATTAGGGTATCGTAAAAAAATATATATTCAAAACCTAAATAAATAGACATCATTTACCGCCTCACAGTTCTTAATTGCGCCGTTTACCACCTCAAACCTTGTATTAAGTAGTTGCCAAAGTCTCGACTTCGTAAGTGACCGCAACTGCCCTCTATTTGCTCCGGAAATTAGTGGAATAGTATTGTCTATTAGATGATGACTTTTTCATTTGTATCTTACCTTTTCTCCCACTGCCGACTCTTAAGCACAGAGGCATGAATAGATTCATAAGCATATTCTCCGTTTTCTCGGCTGTAGGAAATATCGCGCTGCCACCACACATTTGTTCTAAAGAGTAGCTATCCTGGAACATAAGACTCAAAATAGAATAACTTACATTTAGAATTTAATTAAAACTACAAAATTTAAAAAGTCGTCTTTTAAAAAAAACAGTTATGTCAAATTAATGTTTACCCCGGTGTTAATAACTTGCAGTGCAATTAGTCGGACGACGGTGCTGCAAAAGTGTGGAGGTGGCGGCTGAGACATCAGCGCGGCAGTCGCGGAAGACAAGTTCTCGCCGCTGTTGTTATCCGACACTATCAACGCCTGTAGAAGGACAAGGAAGCTAAAGAACGGCCTTATGGGGGACCACACGTTATAGCGACGATGAACGTTAGTCATAGTTGTAACCACGATTCATTGCGATAATCTAACAACGGCATTCACATGGCCGTAATTGGTATAAGCGGCAAATTTGATGGCGACATTCGTTGGTACATTGCATTAAATTTGTCATTGTGTTTCGTGAACGCGACGGGATTGCACGTGTTTGGTGCAATCTTAACGTCAGTTGTCGTCGTCAATGTAAGTATACGATAAAGGGAAGATCTTCCACCAAGCGGGTGATATTACTCGTTAGACCGACGGTTCAAATGTTGTTCTACGGAACTTGTATATATGTAAGATTATCTTGAATATGTCGTAAGCGAGATTCAGGCATCTGTCAAATATTTTGTGTTCTGGGATGTCTACTCGTATTAGTTTTTTTCAAACAATGTATCATACACGTTGTTTAAGCATGTTTTAACTTTTTGGCGGGAACGCGGGGAGTGAAGTTGTGTGATTTGTTTTATTTTGTCTATTTAGTGTTTCTTCAGGTTTAAATGTCTTATAACGGTGGTATATAAACTTTTTATTATCTGTGAAAGTGAACAAATGTGGGAGAATGAAACAAAGCCGCTGAAGATAGCTTCTCGGGATTCTCCAAAAAGTCCACTGAAAAATTCTCAGTGAATGACCATCATTTTACTGAGATTATATTTCATATCATATCATACCATTTCGTTCCATTTCGTTTCATTTCATAATATCATTTTACATATAAAAAAGTTTTCATTAAAATTAAAATAAGACTTGACCTAAAGGTCTTAGTTACAAGGTAATAAAATTCCTTAACATAAAAAAAACTCTTGTTTTGTTTTCAGGAACCCTTGGACTAAATATTTTTTTATTAATTAAGATATAGAGCTTATGACACACTGTAGATAGTGCTTAGTACGCTAACGTACTTGGATCGTATTGAGGAGAGTCTTCACTTGTGGCCACTGCATTATGTACGTGCATCGCGTCATCGTTTCGTACACGCCTTTCAGTAATGTCGCTGCTGAATCCCATGCTGTATTCCTCTGGAAATAAAAAAAAATCCATTTTAAATTATGTTTCAGTGAGCGATGTCCGTTTCTTTAATAGCTTTCGTCTCACCCGTATGCTCGGTTTCTTGGCGATCTTCAGGAAGACCTTATCGAGCCGACGCAGGATCATGTTGAGCGCGGGCCGCAGCGCGTCGTTCTCCCAGTCGGCGGCGGGAAGCACGTCCATCATGTACCGCTGCAGCCCGCGGCAGCCCATCGACTCGGGGTCGTACGGCGACACCTTCAGCAGGGAGTGGGCTATCTCGGCTAAACGCTGGAATAGTACAACATCAAAGCATAACACGGGATAGAGCACAACACCAAATTTAACTTTGATTGCAAAGCATAAAATTTCGTTATTTTAAATCGTAATTAGACGAAAAAAAAATACATGGCATAAAACAGTTTGCTTTTGAACTTTAATAAATTGACCACATATGAAACAAAATGCATCAGCATCGTATTTACACTTTCGTGACATTTTAAGTTTTTCTGGGCTTGTACACAAACACCTGATAGTTGTTTATGACTCGAGTGCCATCTGGCACTCGAGTGGCACTGTGTAAACGTAAACACCCCACTCTCATAGCGCGGTTTTTTTGAAAGTATTAAAATTAATTAAAGTTTATAAAAAAAATTAAAAATGAGTATTATTACTATAACTATCATAAAAGCAAACTTTAAACCAAAAAAAGGCATTTTATTTTCGTTTTTGTGAATAATTAACCGGAAAAATCTAGTATAAAGGTTAGGACAAAGAACGAAATTATTTTATAGACCATATTTAATGGGAGCGAGCTATTTTCCACGTACCACGGAATACTATGGGTTTCACTTGAAAAATAACTCAGCTTGCATTATTGCTGTTGGTAAAGCACGTCGCTAGATTACATAATACATTTCAATTTAGTAAAAAGGACCGATTTTATTATGTATTTGTAATCTACATTTTTTTCATTCATCAAAGCTAGCGATAAATACAAGCGATCGTAAACATAATTCAGATATAAGTTAAAAGTGTTTTTATTTTATTAGCTAGACAGAGTACGCTTTATATTGGATAAGAGCGACAATGTTCCCGCGCGTCATACCAAAACTTCCAGCATTCGATTTGCGGAAGAGGGACAGAATATCTCATCTCTATCTCTACGAATGACTTTAAGCACACCGCACTTTATTAGGCGACTGAAAAAACTTCCTCTATATTTGTTTCTTACTTGACGTCACTGATGACGACTCTTAAATTATTTAACTCTATTACGTCTTACAGCGTGTGACTTGCAGTCCAAGAGTTCGACGGGTTTGCCCTCGCTGCCGCCGCTGCCCTTGGACCCGTTCAGTTCAATGAGCCGCGCGGTGGCGTGCCCTATGAAGTTGCCGACCAACGACAACAGCACGTCTCTAGGACGACGGTATTCTGCGCGCACCAGCTGCCAAATAGACAATCTTTTTAGTCATTGCCTGCTAGTAGACATGGAGAATGTTAAAGTCAATGGTGATCTTCAGGGAAATTTACTAATTGTGTATAAAAAACTAATACTTATCTTTATAATAAAATGTCAGTTAGTCTGTCATTAGAACGTAAGTTAGGTTGGTTTAATAAATAATGGTTGACAATTCAAAAAGGAAGGAAATAAAACTACAGAATTTTGCATCGAACGTGCCTGTTAGAAATAAGGTATAAGATATTGTTGAATCGATAAAAATATGGGATTCCCTAATTAGAGTCTACTTAACCTAATTTATTTTTAAATTTGACATCAGTAGGTGTGGTTATAAAATACTAGAACGTTTGTATAAACCTTAACTATGTATTCACGGTGTTTTGTCGTGCGATATTTCACGTGGTATATTTCATGTGGTATGTGGTTGTGGTGACCGTACAGCCACAAAAATATTACTTTCGTGTTGGCCGTTCAATAAGCAATTGCTTAATTAAATGCTAGTTCAGTAAATACATCATAAACTAATAAAAAGAGAATGTAATTAAATTTTAAGTAAAATTAATTATATTATATTAATATTAAATAGAATATACACGCGTTACGACTGCATTCAAGACGTTTTCTCAGACGTCTGAGCGAATTAAATAACCATTTCTTATTTGTCCAAAATCGTACTAAGCAGCTATACTTACTTCCGAGTCTTCAGTACCAGTGTATTCTTGCACTGGCAGCTTAGAGTTGTCGAATTTTGAATGCGATTCTTCAAAAGCTATGATCGTGGCGGCCGTGGTCCGTTGACCGGCTCTCTGGGACGAACCCTTATGCTCGGGCGATGTCCGATACGGCCCATTGTACGATCTTTGGATCAAAAATATAAACAATAGATCATAATTATTGTTTTACAAGACTTCGATTTGATTTATATTTAATTTCACATTTGTTGTAATTATTAATCTTACTTGGATAATCCCTCGCAGTTGTTGACCAGAGTTTTAATGGCAATGGCGAGCTGTTGAATAATCTCTTTCTCCGTTTTACCTTCTCTGTTATAAGTGGGAGACTCTATTTGCTTGACGTAGCAAGGCAATATTGCTTCCAGTATTATCTAATAAAAATAATAAATATTATTACCATAGTTTTTTTGTTTGGTTATCTGAGTCGACTATTATCAAAGCCGGCAATGTGACTTTTGGACAATTATTGGTAAATCAGAAAAACGAATTATTGACTTTGTATTCCATTGGCAGTCACAAAACTCTTCTGAACGACATCTTAGATAAATAACAGGTTAAGTATTAACCTTTATTTAATGCAGGTTTTGAACCGTATTCTTTGAAGGAGACGATTATATTCAAATCAATCTGTACTGACATATCAATAACATTTTTTTGTCCAAATGCACAGATTGCCACCTTTGATAATAGACGACTCATCTATTGTATTAACACAGCCTGTTTAAAATACAACGACACGAACATGGACTGAGTGATGTATGGTTCCCAGATCAATTGTTCCGTACTTGACGTTTTGTTCTGAATTGACTATGAGCTAATTTTATTATCGACAATTTTTTTTTTTAAATCAAATTTTATATAATATTTGTAAAACTATTGTGGATAGTGGACTTTTAGCGCACCAGTAGAGTTTAGCTAAATTGAATTTAGTTCGGTTGTTTGGTCTGAGCCGGCTTTCTTGTTATATTCTATGCAATTAGGGACTTACCAACATTTGATACCCTCTGAAACTCTCGGCTGAATATGATACGACCATCACACACAAACTGATGCAGTCCAGTACGTTGACCATCTCCTCTTCGTCACGGTAGCAAAAATCTATCGGCTTCAAAGGTTTGTCCTCTTTGATTAGTTCGGCTATGTGTAGTGGATCCGGGGACGGCGTTTCTAAGCTGAGAAGCAAGTTGAACAAACAACTGGACTGCACCTGAGAAAATGAAACAATTGTTTTATTGGAGAACTCTTTGTGGGCTCATAATTGAAAGGGCTTAGTGTGATCAGCTGACTGTACCGTACCAAATATCCATTTTTTCTATACATTGTACCTATCATGGTGTTTATAAACTACTTCCATGATGAATTAATGAGCAATCATAGGCAGCATCTTTGAAATGATGTGCAAACTCCATACCGTTTAAGTTTATTGTGTAATATCAAATTTTAAATATGCTTTTAAAAGGAAAGAAACTCAATAGTGATTTTTATTCACTTTTGAAAATACTCTGTGGAATTTTATGTCAAGTCCATCAGCTACAGTCACAAGTTAAGATCAAAGCACGTTTTGTTTCGTTGGTAATAAAAAAAATATCATTTTGGAGCATTTTACAGAAATACATAATTGTTACATTAAGCGAATCATAAAATTTTAATTTCCTTACTTTTTGAACATACTGCAACATTACTATATTAATAGGTTAATAACGGATAAAATATTAGAATTTTATTTCCCATGGACTAATTCGAATCTAACAATAATGTAGAAAGGGAAGCAAATTTTGTTATTTTAAAAATTAAACCACTGGTAAAGTCATTACAAAACACCTATATTTCTGAGTTATTAAATTAGAAAATTCCCAAAATAGTCGTCTGAAAGACAAGAGCTCATAAGTCAGCATAACGTCATTTTATTTGAGTAAAAAAAAATATAAATTTCTTCATGTTAATTACCGGTTATGTGTTTAGTTTTATTAAAACAAATCATGAGGCAAATGTATAGATGTTTCTCAAGAACAATGAACTCGTCTATGTTAATTTTGTGAATTTTTTAACTTTATAACTAACGAAGCCCGATCATGCTTTGTTATGACTATCGACAATTTGGATACGGTTTTCAAAAAAATTTATCTTATAACGAAAAAATGAATCAAATTGATCTAAATTTTCTCAAGTGATCCTACGACATATCTGTGTCAAATGATTTTATTTACAGTTTTGTATTTAGCTTACTTTGCTTGCGTCCCCGTAAATAGATTCTTCATCAGTATCCAATATGGCCGACACTGAGCCGAACATTTGGAGTATAAATGGTTTTCTATTCAATAAGTAAAATTGTTTCACTGCGTACTCAATTGTAGTTGTTACAAGTTTGTTTGTTTGAAAATTTGAATAGATTTGAAGTAGTGTTGGCATGATCAGTAAATACCTGAAAATGAAACCAAAAATAATTTTAGTATTTACTTGAAGCATCTATTGATTCTCAGGCTGATCTCTGAATTGTCTAGGCCATTCGCTTGATTCTCAGGCACGGGGTGAATGGCAACTGTAGAGGCCTCACTTTCCACTTGGTGTAACTGTTTTCGCACAATTCGGCAAAAAGTGGTAACGAGCGATACTCTATTTCTGCGAGTGGATTCTTGCAGAAACAGGGTCTAGGGTGTGCAAGCGACACCGCGCTCCAACCCATCACTATCGAGACGTGATTCGAGATAGGGATATCGCTCCTTAAGTGTTTCGGTTCGTCTCTAATTATCTAGTTATTTGCCAGTAGCCTGGACGGGTCAGTCTGGCTGTACCCTGACTGGTGGTGGGTCTCAAGGGGCTCAGGCTAAAATAATCTGCTAACATCTGCCCTAGTAAGAGCAGTTTTTCGCTGAATCTATCATAGGATCGGAATCACGACTCACTAAAAAGATTCAACGAGAAATCCAGTGGGTTGTATCTTAGGTTGCACGTTGAACTAGAACAACCAGAACGGTGACCGGTGCTTATAAAGTCTAAAAGCTCCGAGGGTGGATCTCAAAAGGTTATTTCTATGTGCCGGGATTAGGCACTGGCGAGGTTTAAAATTTCAAAAGATGTGGAAGCTGCTTTACGATCATCTTGTGAAAGAGCAATGGGGTGACGAAAGTCCGTACTCAGGTACGAGTTGACGGCACTGTCTAAGTGCGCGACCTAGAGTCCCGATAGTCGTGGACCATCCTACGATCTTATCCAATCATATCCTTGCACCAAACTAATACCCACTCAGCCCTACTAATCACAAGCAAGTTGACATAATATGTTAGTCATACATCTGCAAAACAAATCAAACTACAGCATGGTTACACAATGTTCTAAACAGAGATCGAGAACTTACCCATTTGTTGAGAATATACTTTTAAAGTTCGATGCAGCGTTTACATATGTCGCAATAACGTATCTTAATATCAATGCGTCTTCGCTGTGAAGCATTAATGCACCGTTCAATACGTTCAAAAACAAATGTATGTCGCGTGAAGACGTGAAGTTTCCGGCCATCGCTTCGAACATGCGTGCGATCAAACGAACCCACCTAATAACAAAACGATGATCTATATTAATATTTTAAAGATAATGTGTTCTCGGTAGTTTGGTTTTGCTATACTCCGATATTGGGAGGTACTCTTTTGTATTTATTTATTGTATGTCTTCATATGGCCCATACCCACAACGAATGAACAATATGGTTTATTAAAAATATATTTGAAAAATCCCGATAAGGTGAGAAACAGGACAGTACGATAGTGTCACTTTGAGTTCATGTCTTCAGATGTGGAAGTCTGTAGGTTTTTGTAATTGATTAACCGCCGCAAAGGGCTGTGAACTTGCCAGCTCATACATACGAAAAATAAAATTTCTTTCTTTTAAAAAATTAAATAAAATTACTAAAACTTTTAATTGAATGACCACTTCAAAAAATAAAGCTTTATTATTGACTAGCGACCCGCCCTCTTCGCTTCGGAAATGGTAATTTATTATTAATTTCTCCACTATTTAATGGATGTTATTATACATATAAACCTTCCTCTTCAATCACTCTATCTATTAAAAAAAGCTGCATCAAAATCCGTTGCGTAGTTTTAAAGATTTAAGCATACATAGGGATATAGGGACAAAGAAAGCGACTTTGTTTTATACTATGTAGTGATTTAATTAATATTATACTAACATAAATTTGTGTAATACATCGAGTCCCAATAAAGTGGTGCCAAGGTGTCCCCGACTGTACAACGTTAGATCGGCTTCGAGCGCTTTGCGAGGAAACGAGGGTAGTTTCATAAGTTCGTCGTGCAAGAATACCACTCTCTGTACCACCTGTGAAAATTTGCAGAGATTTTTATATTTCGGGAGCTTTGCCTGACATTTATTTAGAGCATTGTTGCATTATAATTGAATTTTTAGAATTAAAACATTCTAGCATAGGGGTGAGCAACCATGTAATCAATGGGCCAATTAATATAAATAAAAAAAAATTTTGGTGTGTTGGACGTAAATTATCTCTTATTCATAATTTACGAAACTATTTCTTTATTAAAAACAAACAAAAAAGAACAGAAAAACGTATTGATGTGAGAGTCGATCGATTCTAGCACATAGTTCAATGGTTTTACATACCATATCAACATTTTTGAGAATCGCCCAAGTGAGCAAAACTTTTCCTATTTCTATGAACTTGAGAAGCAATTCTTGCTGTTGCAGTTTGTTGAATGCCTCCTCGGGTTCCATGTGGACTAGACCCAGCTGAGGATATTGCGAACGTTTGAAGAAATAGTGATCACGCACGTAGTTCTGAGGGTTGTGGATTTGACCTAAAATAGATGTTCAAGGTATGTATTATGTCGTTGTTTTAATATTGTATCTTTTGATACGTGTAAAACACTTACGCGTTTTGAAATCGACAAGAAAGTGTTCCTTGTGCAATTTTTCTGGTATACTGAAGAAGTCTAAGGACTCCTTCAATATTTGAGCAAAAACTGTATCCTCTTGGACAGGAAATTGTGATGGGATACTTCCTTCGTTATCAGCTGTAATGTTGAAATTATTGTACATTTAAAGTGTCTTTTCGCTTCTACAAAATCTTCATATAAAATACATTTGAAGCAGCAAAGGACGTTTTTATATCTAGATAGGTATTATGATACATTTTTGCTTTTTACTAAAAGTTAAAAATGCAACACTTTCTGAGGATAATGTCAAAATTATTTTGTTACAGTTAGACTATGCAAAAGGCTTGTTCTTTCTTTTTCGATTTTATATAAGTAATACGCTCCTCACATGGACCATGAACAATTATCTTCTTCGCAGCTGGCACGTTCGCCGTTAGCAATATGGATGCGTCACATTGTTCTTTACGTAAGATTTGCTTCAAATCCTTAAACATTATACCATGCACGCTGTGTACCACCTGAAAGGATAATTGAATAAAAAAAGCGTTGAAAATAAAACTATTCAAATCAGCATTTTTCTATACATCTGTTGATTTCAAACGGTCAAATGTAGAAAACAACAAAGAAAAATCTTTGACCGAGCGAGTGTTATTGATCGATAAGCCTGCGGCGAAGCAGTAACGTTTTCCGGTTTTTAAAGTAGGGCAGTAGCAAGTAGGGTAGGTTGTTGGTGTCTATGGGCTCCAGTAACCACTTAAGGCCATGAGGACCGAGAGCTCATCAACCCATAGTATAAAAACAAAGCTGCCGATACATATAGTCCTATATATACTGTCATTAAAGATATATCGTAGACCAATGTGGAGTTCCATATTAATAAAAACTTACCATCCATAATATAGATAGCGCGGCACCGACCAGCCTCTGTCCCTCTTCGTGCGGACTCCTCACGTAAAACATGACGTAACCAATGATGTAGTTATAGAGAGCGAAAGCCGCCTGTTGCGGCAGGCGCGGTATGAACCTTATCAGGTGCCGGAGCAGTTTGAACATCTCGTCCTGGTGATCTCTCGTTAGACGTTCGAGGACATGACGGAGGAATAAAGCAGAGTCCTCCACTAGACAACACCAGATCACCTGTCAGAGTAGCAAATGGGGTCGATTCTAAATATGTTCTTATAAAGTGTTAAATGGGTACCAAAAGGCTACAGAGTTATGAACGTTAATGCTGTTGTTACGCCGGTAAGAGTAACGCCATCTATCACCGAATACTCGATCGAATATCGAAGGACCTAGAAGCGCCTAGAACGCTCGAGAAGTACAACGCCATCTATTGACAGATAGTGGAAACGACTACTAGAAATGTCTGGAATATTCTCGATAATTCAATGATAATTCACAATGAAACATGAGGTTGAAGTCTAAGTTGTATTATAACACTGCTGCTATGCTGCAGACATGGATAACATAGTGGTACCTACATGCGAACGCTCACCATATACCCTATAAATTTTATTTTCTGGCTAGGGGCCGAACCTACTAAAGGCCAGGGTCGGAGATATGAAAGATGTTACATTATAGGGTTATATAGTTTTTTAAATTTAGAGATATTATGATGTGATGTTTGCCCGAAGCTGGTACCTGATAAGCAACTTCATATACAGAGCATCCATCTCTGGACACAGCCGCGTCGTCCAACAAGGCGACTATCTCCGCCACCGCCGAGCACAGAGTAGAAGGGAACAGAGCTGATGCCGCTTGAGTGTGATGAGTGCCCCGCACGCCTTCTACTATCTCTTCGTCAGCTGGTGCTGGATCAACGGAACCCCGGTTTTATATGAAAGACTAGCTGACCCGGCAGACTTCGTAGTGCCTCAATCGATAAATAAAAGACCTAAACTTTTGTAAAAAAAATAATCCTCAAACAAACAAAAGGAATTCGTCCGACGGGGGAGGACACATCAAAGGAAAAACAAAATTGTTATTTTTATTTAATTCCGAGCCTTTGCATATTATCTACCCTTTAAACCTTTCCTGGATTCCCACAAATAATTCAAGACCAAAATTAGCCAAATCGGTCCAGTCGTTCTCGAGTTTTAGCGAGACTAAAATTTTTATATAATAATATATAGATTATGAAAACGGAATGTTAGTTTCTCTTTCACGTAAAATTACTGAACAAATTTAGATGAAACTTTACAATGTTATAGCTTACATTTCAGCACAAAATAGCACATAAACAATATACGATCAACGTACGAAAGATGACGCACAAGTGAACAAAATTTTTGAATGAAATTGTCAATAGTAACCGGGTTTCACTAGTGTCTTTATAAAAGAGAAAATAAAATGTTTATCATTGGTGACCGTCTCATTTTCACTAGTAGGACTATGCACAATTAATATTTGACTCACGTTCAATATGATCATCAGCCGCGTGATCCAGAGCCGGTTCCCTGGCCGCCTGTCTCGTGATGGGTATGGTGGTGATGAGGAAGCTCTCTCTTTCGGCTCGTTTCTTGTCGTTCTGTTGCTGTAGTGCCAGTTTCATCGCTTCGGTCTGTTGTTTCTTGCGCGTTTTCGTTGCTGTTACTAACGAACGCTACCAAAATAAAAACATTGAATAAAATTTTATTGTATCACTAGTTTCTTTGGAGAGGACGGCTTGCTTGTGCCTCAGAGGCCTTTCCATCTACACTAGACCAAGTAAATAAGCATGGGCTTAGCCGGAGGGATTTGCTATCAAACGCCCGAGCGCCTCCGTAACAGAATTGCTATGCTCAAGGTTGTCTCTTTTCCAGACCACCTCTGGACATAGGCCTCCTCCAAGGCTTGATACAACGACCGGTCCTAAGCTGCCTGCATCCGGAGGTGTCCCATGACCTTCAATATATCGATTCACCTTGTGGGTGTTCTACCCTCGCTACGTTTCCCGGTACGCGGTAGCCAATCGAGAACTTCTTAGTCCCAGCGGATAACTGTTCTATACCACTTTAATCATGCAATCCATTGACGACAGTCATGCTCGTAATATGGACTCTGATAACTACTGAATACCAAGTATATCATAAGCACATCTGGCGATGAATAGAACAAAATTAAATTAAATTGTGTTTTTTTAGAAATTACATTGTCTTACAAAATAACAAGTTTAGTTTACTAACATCGGAACATATAGGTATTCATAAAATTTCAGTTTAATTTACCAACACCGAAATATATGCATAAAATTCTAATGTATTTACATGTCTCTCTTGATTTAGCGTCATCTCCATATCCTTGTCTTTGACGAGTGGACTCCATGGTGGGTCAACAACCGCTAAAGACTCTATACCGATCTTCGGCGAAGGCAGTGTAAACTCGATGCCCGGCGGTGGAACTTTAAACGTCATGGACGCTCCTTCTTCCATACGAGGCCAGACTTGATAACGGAGTTTCCATATTACTTGGAACCTTAGAATAGCGTTGATCCTAAAATCCAAAAGAAATAATAGATTGGCGTATAATAATAGCTTAGCTATAGATTCTCATTCCCGATCTTGCGGACCGAATGGTAAACAGTCGACGTCACCCAAAACACGTCACGATCCTCCCGATTCATTAATGGTGCTTTTAGGTACCTCAAGCACCGGTCGTCGTTCTCGTCAAACCCGTCGCTTGTGACGAAGGGCTCGACGAGTAAATTAACCTACAGACACAGTCCACTGAGTATCTCACCGGATCTTCTCAGTGGGTCGCGTTTGCGATCCGGTCTACCATAGTATCTACCATTTTGCGAAACACTGCTCTTGCTAGGGTTAATATTAGCAACATGGTCAGGCCCGTATACTATTACCCATATTTATCTTGTTTTGTGTGAAATCAAATACGAATAACAATAATACAATTTTTCTTACCTTATCCCCGGTTCGGTATGCTTCAGATCATTATGCATTATCTCGGTGGCAACTTGAGGAGCTTTCACGGCCGCCAATATAAAAAGCGCCGCTGCACACGAGCTCAGTTCCCTATCCGACTCTAACAGCAGCTGCCAAGCCACTCGAGCCGATTCGGCGAACATTTCTTCACTCATCGTGGTCGCTCCTTTGATTAGCGTTGCAAGTGGAGTGTGATACGCTTCACGAACCTAAACGAAATTGCTGTCTTGTAATAAACAAATGCACATAATGTTACTTGTTAAAACGTCAGATATTTAACATACTATATGAGTGAGGCTATTGAAAAAAAAAAGCGCCTGCAAATTGGTACACGTGTGTGCAACTTGCTGCACGTTAAAGATGTGAAACTTCTTTTGCGGTGTGTAGTATTGTGGTTTTATTCATTTTTCATACATAAATCAAATTTCTCTTTTAATAGGGAATGCTGTGTATAAGAGAAACGACCTCTTCACCATTTATATATATTTTAAATGATAATAATATATAGTACAATTAAAAAAACTTTTAAATCCTTGCCGTGTTACTGCCATCTGCAGGAGCAATGAGAAACTAATAACAAGCCATCTAGTGGCCGACGCCCGTAAATAGAATGTGTATAAGTGAAACGTTCTAGCTCGCCTTCTCTTTCTCTCCAAGGTTCACGAAACGCTCTATCTATTTTCTCATTCTCGCTCGCCGTAAATTATATATTTTCTCTCTAGCCGTAACGAATATGTCGCGAGTTAAATTTTACTCTCAACGCGTCTAAAGAAATTGCACTTCAAAAATAAAGTCTTAAAGAGCCTCGTACCTGCCCTTTGAGATACTTGAGTATGGCAGGGGGGTCGCCAGGGGGATAGGGCACAGCTCCGGGCTTGGCGGCGGGCGGCGCATCTGTGTGCGGCAGTGCATGCTCGCCCCCCGCCGCTCTGTACGCGAGGCCAGCGCTCTCTATTACCGATCTGTCAATCCTGTCAAAGGTAGCATATATTAGATAACAGTTTTTATGACATTTTATATCTGTATGATTGTAACGATAATCCTTTAAGACAGCCCTCATCGTTTGTTGATATTTTGATAAATTTACTTTTTTAATTATCAATGGTGAATTTAGCAATTATCTATACATGCAACTGTATGTCATGACAATTAATTAATACAATCGAATCATACCCTAGTCTTCTATCTTCTATATATATTAAAATGAATTGCTGTTCGTTAGTCTCGCTAAAACGCGAGAACGGCTGGACCAATTTTGGTCTTGAATTATTTGTGGAAGTCCAGAGAAGGTTTAAAAGGTAGATAAATGAATGAAAATGTTCGTAATTAAATAAAAATAACAATTTTGTCTTTCCTTTAATGTGCCCCCCCCCCGTCGGACGAATTCCTTTTTTTTGTTTTAACTTTATTTTATACAAAAGTAAGTCTTTTATTTATCGATTGAGGTACTATGAAGTCTGCCGGGTCAGCTAGTACAAATAAATTTATAAGGCTTGTCTTTTTTCAATGTAATACTTGTGAATAATTATTTGAATTCGATATTTTTGAGGCAGTGTCAGAAGCGGGATACTTTCTCATTACTTATTTGAAAATGTGAAAATGTTACAAATAACGTACATTGGCATATTTCGTATTCATAGTGAGGTACAATGTGTTGCCATATTATTGTGTTTCCAGCTCACCTATCAGTGCAATGTTCGGATGGTTTCCGTGTTCGTCTACCACGACGAGCTTCGCCGACACATTCTTCAGAGCTTGCCGCGTTTTGTTCTGGACCAAACTTCTCTCCGTAAATCTATTAACACAAACTTTCATTATTCGTGATAAGGAATTATGTAGTGATTTCTGCTTTTCCGTCGCTTTATTCATTTCTGAAGGTCGTGTCCTCGAAATTTGACGGTGGCCTGTCTCGTGAGCTGGTTCCACCCCGTCCGGTCGTCAGGTTCTCGTAGGCAGTCGCGACTGGCAGCTCAGTTAGGGTGCTTATTTGATCACAATTTGTCACAATTTGTCACAACTGTCACAATCACAAATCATACCGCACAACCATTTTGTCTAAGTTATCCGGTTGTTGGCGGGCAATGTGACCGAAGTAGTTGAGGATCCTCTGGTAGCGAGATGCGAAACTGATCTAGAATAGACTTATTTGTCCTCTTGATCGTCCATAGAATGTAGTGATTTTATTTATTTATTTATTTATGTACACACAGAAAACAAGACATAGTACAGAGTAATAGGAAAATTATGTACAAAGGCACTGCTTATTTCTTTAAGAAATCTCTTCCAGCAGACCTGCGAGAGGATTATGAGAATAATAATAAAAAGTGATGAGTGTGTGTAGAACAAATAACACATAAACAAAATAACAAATACAACATGAGAATTATAGTAATGCACATACACATAGCAAATATTATAAGTAACACAGTAACACTAGTATATACGAAGAGTATAGAACCATGATCATTCGGTTGATGAGAGATAAATTAATAATTTATAAATGATTACCTTTAGTACTGACTTCATAAGTCTCGTACTCGCCCGCATGTTGCGCCGGAAACAATACGGGTGGCAGAAGTTCTGATGGCAGCAAACGTAATTGAAGGAATTCAAAAATTTCACCATCACCTAGGAAAATTTAGAAAGACACATTATAGGTTTGGAAATTAATTGAAAAGGTCATTTTCTAATTGTAGGGTTATAATAACACATTTCAAAAACATTTACAACCAGATTGCTCCTAAAAAGATTTAGAAACCGATTCGACTTTTTGAATCCAAATAACAATGAATTTGCGAGATACTGGACCCGGGATAAAGAGTAGCACGTACCTTAAGCCAGGGGAAGCCCTTGTTAGTATCCGGGGGATCAGTGGAGTTGCTGTCGGGACTGTCGGGCGGGTGATCGTGATCATCAGATAGCACTCCGGGACTTTCTTCACCGCCGCTATCCACTTCGTTGGGCATTATTACGGTACCTCCTAAATAGTACAATGCTATTGCAGATAATTCAACTCATATATTTCACATAATTAATAATGTACGAATTTCTTTAATATGGACGAAAATGATACTTGCACTCATACGGAATACAATAGCGATTAATTTTGATACTTTACCAGCTCCTGGATAGACTTCTGAAGTGTCGCTCCGGTCTGAGAGAGACGATACTTTACGTTTGCTTTGTATGGAATCTGATCTTCTTGTGATAACTGCGCGTGAAAATAAACTATTTTTAAAGTGTTCTATTTAAATTATATATTCAAATATGATTAATTTATTCCGAAAAAAGTTATATATGACTGAAAAGTCCTTGTAGTGGTACTACTACATTATGAAAGACTTCTTGAAACTCATATTACTTATATGTACAAGATTGTAATTGTAGTACAGGTAGCGTTCCTACAACACGGTAGATACGTTCCCACAAAGTGCCGTGTTGTGCGAAACCGTGTTATATGAGACTAGAAGCCAGTACAAAACGGAAAGTAATTTTTCTGAATGAAATATCTCAACTACGCCGGAATGTTATTTTTTTACTTATCTTCTCTATATATAAAAATGAATTGCTGTTCGTTAGTCTCGGTAAAACTCGAGAACGGCTGGACCGATTTGGCTAATTTTGGTCTTGAATTATTTGTGGAAGTTCAGAGAAGGTTTAAACGGTAGGTAAATATGAAAATGCTCGGAATTAAATAAAATTAACAATTTTGTTTTTCCTTTAATGTGTCCCCCGTCGGACGGATTCCTTTTGTTTATTTTATACAAAAGTTTAGGTATTTTATTTATCGATTGGGGCACTACGAAGTCTGCCGGGTCAGCTAGTTATATATAAAAAATAAGCAGTAAGACTTCGATAATTCCCATATACTCAAATATACTGTGTGTTCGTAGTGCATTTGTAATATTCTTAAACAAAATTTGTCGTGTTGTAGAAATACCGTGTTATAAATGGATTACCTGTACTCATTGTTGTGAAGTAATCTCACTTTCCATGCCAACATATCTTAAATGCGATACTTACATTCATCGACCTCCCTGTTGTCCTTCTGCCTCAGTTTGATAGAGCGTCTCTTGAAGGATCCGTAGGCGGAATGCGCCTGCTGTGTGTTGCGACGATGCATTCCCCCCTTCCCCCTCGACCCTAGTTTCCCTCGTTTCTCATCCTGTATCGGTGGTATGGCATCTGCCAACTAAAATATTTACAATAAAACAATGGCCCAGGCTTAGTGTTAACATTCTATTTCTTCTTTTGGGAAGATACTTACAGTGACATTACTGCCTCCAGAGACATTTTCGGGTTCATGTAGAACAAAAGATATTTTCCTTTCAGTCTCGGCTCCTGCAATCGACTGGAGGCTTTGTGCGGACGCTTGTGAGTGTCCCATGCTCGATAAAGCCATACTCCATCGACGATTCGCTTCCCTAACAAACATGTAAACGCTTTTACAGAATCAATTTTGGAAATCGAACTCACTAATTGGGGCCGATTTAAACTAAGTGAGCTCTATCGATCGATTCTATCGAGTTTTAAATTCAAATAAAAAATCAAGTTGTATCGACATGCCAATGTAGCAAAGCGATTTTAAACACTATTTGAACTAAACTATTCAGTTATCAACTCTATTTCGAGATTACGTAATATTATTCTGATGTGTAAAATTTAAGATTCGTGTTTTTATTACAATATTGACTTTAGCGTGGATTTTAAAACTCCATGCAGAGTAATTGTGTACTTGCTGTTTTGAATTAAATAAAAAAATTATGTTAAACTTATTTTACACTTTGTGTCGAATTTAACAAATAGGAAACATATCCTTTATTTTGTATTGAAAGTTTGATGATTTTTTGTTTATTTTTTTATGACTGCAGTGAATTTATGTATTCACACGTCGCTAGCACAGAATAAAGCAAAGTCGGATCTAATCGAATTCTAAATGTTACCTATGCTCGACCGTAAGACACTTAAGATATTAAAACAAAAATTAATTGATAATCACCAATTTATGACATTTCAATTTTAACACACGATTTTTCCTTAGTGATTCTAAAATAAGAATAAAGAAAACATTGTTAAATGCTGATCACATACTTTTGAATGAAAGTTTAATTAACTATTAAAATAATCGTAGAAACAAAAATTTTGATGACGATATTTAATTTTATCTGTTGGCAATACGCCATTACGCACACAATGTGCGTATGCGGTTTGGCGGGCGAGAGCGTAATGTCGCTCGTCTTATGGAGGCGGCTTCTTTGTAGTCGTGTCAAAATACAGTCACACTTATCTATAGAAAGGATATGTTAACTTTTTCAACCTTACGTGATATTATCGATAATTGTGCGTATATTTCTACCTTTCACCAAGTTTTTTTTAAACAACACCACATTGAATGTTGTGTCTTTATAAGATAATTTCTTCTACAAAACATTAGAAGCATGCACGAGTAGTGCGTTTATATGGATACATGCATTATGTTAACAGAGAACATACTCGACTGGCATTAATGTGTGTTGACTGCTAATAGCCCTGTCAAAACAAAAGCAGTGTCAAATACAATCATTTAAATTCAATATATGAAGTGAACTGAAAATTATGAACTCACTTATTGTTACAAAACAATCGTCGTTTTTCCATCCATCTTCGTATAACATAATGACAAAAAAAATAAAAATTGATATACAACCAAGACACATATCAACTACTTACCAACATATAAGGAAAGTATATCACATAGAATTTTAGTACCTGTAGACTCTGTCCCAAGGTCCTCTTTCTTTTAAAGACGATCTGAATGTCTTGGGCAGGCTTTGGTAAGTCTCGCGAAGGAAGGCAGTGATTTCGAACAACAGCACACAGGCTACGATTCTTAGCGCTCGAGGGCAATCGGCGCCAATCGGTTTTCCAGGCAAGCGAATACTGGCTGTAAAGACATTGAAATATTTACTCGACTGAAAACATATTTAATTTTCATTATTTTTGCGAGAGATTGTTTTTAGAGAGAGAGAGTATTCTTTATATATATATATCAAAAAATAAATAAACGATGCGAAACATTAATTACAAAAAAGTACAATTGGCGGTCTTATCGCTAAGAGTGATCTCTTCTCTCGGTCAGACAACCATCAGGTGACAAGAATCATTTGGAACCTCGATATGATTTATGACATAAATCTTAAAAAGAGGTTAATATGTGATACAGGTGACATAAATTTTAATCTGAATATTGAAACATTAGAAATATTAAAACATTTTTGAATTGTGATAAGTAAATGTTGTTTTATAATATATTATTTTATTCACATAAAAATAAATTTTAGCCTAGTAAAACTATAGCACAAACTGAGTTGCTCTATAAAGAGAAACAACATAAATCATATAGAGGTTACATATACATAAACATAAGCACCTTCTGTACTGTACTGTACCTTCGTCTAGAAAGTCTTCTTCCTCGTCTTGCTGCAGAAGCTCGCGCTGTCCATCCGGGTCGTTTACCAAATTAACCACAGTTTCGATGTGTTTCTTGTCCTCAATCAACATCTCTTCAAGCCGGTTTCCTATAGCCTGCAAATTTAATAAAACATTCCATATTCAAATATCATTTCTAATTTGTATACCCTGTAATTAAAATGAGTTTTAAAGTTTGATCTCGCTTTTACTATTTTCAGTTTTATTATTCCGAAGTCTCGAATGCTACATACAGGTTACGTGGTCATGGACGACTAACAGCCTGGCCACGGGACATTCGCCGATGCGAATATTCGCGCGGTGCGAACGGCGAAGCGTCTAGCGACTAAAACAAGCGCATAGAAATGTACCTAACAAGCCACGCGCACCGGCGACCGGCGAAGCGACCGGCGAAATGTACCGAGCGAATCGCGCGATGCGGCGGGCGAGCAAAACAAATACATGAATACGGACGGCGCGAGCCACGGAGTCGAGCGGTAGTCGCGGCGAATAGTGCAGTGATTAAATGAGTTTAGTTGTTTTCGCCGCGAAAAATTAACGCCGAAATTTTTATATTTTTTATTTATTTTTTATTTTATATTTTTAAAGTCGTCGTGGCCTAACAGACGTCCGGTGCAATCGTGTTGAGCGATGCACCGGTGTTCGAATATCAGGCGGGTACCAATTTTTGTAATGAAATACGTACTCAACAACACTCAACGTTCACGATTGATTTCCACGGTGAAGGAATAACATCGTGTGATAAAAATGAAATCTTCAAAATAATAATTTGCGTAATTACTGGTGGTAGGACCTCTTGTGAGTCTACACGGGTGGGTACTACCACCCTGCCTATTTCTGCCGTGAAGTAGTAATGCGTTTCGGTTTGAAGGGTGAGGCAGCCATTATAACTATACTTGAGACCTTAGAACTTATATCTCAAGGTGGGTGGCGCATTTACGTTGTGGATGTCTATGGGCTCCAGTAACCACTTAACACAAGGTGGGCTGTGAGCTCGTCCACCCATCTAAGCAATAAAAAAATAAAATAGCTGAAATACTAGCTAGACCAGCTATTTGGAAGTCTAGCCACCCAAAGTATTTCTCGTACTTCTTGTGGAATTCTCCATCTATAGGTATACTCCGATTCTTATTCAAATCATGTACTTCACAATCTTTTCCAAATAATAGGTCCTGAACCAAAAAACTATTAATTTGTAAGCAATATCGAGATAATTTCGATATAGACATTTCGCTGTCGGACTTCCTTACTAGTCGCGGCGGCGAACGTGAGTACCCGTGGCCTGCAAACGGTGCTGCGCGAATGGTCGCCTCGCCCACCGCTTCGCTGTTCGCACCGCCGATCCCCGTGGCCAGGCCGTAAGTTGTTAATCGTGTCGACATTTAAAATACTCAACTTAAAATAAACCTGTAAAGTATTCAAAACGTGGGAAATAATAAAATGAAATAATAATCGCGAGGCTTATAGTTACGTAATCCTATGAAAATTCCATAATTTTCTGTACTCACTTCAGCCCATTGATAGAAAAGTTTACCAGCGAGACGTTGTCTCCTGAGTTGGGGGCTTAATGAGGCTGAAAAAAAAAAAAAAGCCTTTTATTATTAATAATTAGTCGAGACAACTCTAATAAAGCAACTGAGAATATGACCACATTTTAAAAAAAATAATTGTTTTAAAATGATATAACTAAAATACTTGTCAAACATTAACTTACTTGCTCCCTTCACGTTAGATTTCAGCCAATACGGCCACTGCCCTTTGTTACAGTTGTGTACTAAATGAGCACATTCTAACATAATAGCTGCTCTTCCAACGACCGCTGTGTGTGGCTGAAAAAAGTACCATTGTTAATAATTTACAGCCGTCTATCATAAAGATTTAGATATTATATGCGTTGTTATTACTGCCAATTGCAGTTGATACTGGAGTTGAAAAATACTGGTGGTAGGACCTCTTGTGAGTCCGCACGTGTTGGTTCCATCACTTGCCTATTTCTGCCGTGAAGCAGTAATGCGTTTCGGTTTGAAGGGTGGGGCAGCCGTTGTAATTATGCTTGAGACCTTAGAACTTATATCTCAATGTGGGAGGCGCATTTACGTTGTAGATGTCTATAGGCTCCAGTAAACACTTAAGGGCTAGGCTGTGAGCTCGTCCACCCATTTAAGCAATAAAAAAAAACCAAATGTGATAGAACTTACTAAATCTAAGAGTGCGGCCATGAAAAGCGCGTCGGGCGTGGCCCCCGGCTGCGTGGCGTCCAGCATGAAGCTGAACCGCGCCAGCCCCGCGTACAGGGGCGCCGCCGCCACCAGACGTCTCCGCTTCAGCACCACCACTTCAGACTCACCACCACCCGACCCGCCTTCCGCTGAGCATCTTCGTGACATGTCTGAATATTTATTAAGTTCATTTTAAACAATTGAACGATAAATCAGGTGTAAAAATGGTGATTGCTTTACAACTTATCGCTTGTTTTATTTGCATTCTTGGGGTTTGGACTAGAATATCGCGATAAGTAATAGTATTGTTACGTACCGATAATGGGATGGACTAAGCTTTATTTTATGTTCAGTCGGCATACAGACCAAGGACCTCATTGACATTTGAAAAATCTAAATAAAAATCTTAATAAACGTTTTTTTCGCTTTTTCTGAGTATTATACCAGTACATTATATGCATTGCTTCAGCTCTGGTAACCACTTAATATGAGCTACTTATTCAAATAAAACACAAAGACAAACAACTTACATCCTCCACTGCTCTCTTCAATACTGCCGTCTCTTTTCTTCCCCATTTTTCGGAGACCGAACCTGTTCAAGCGATCTTCGACACGTTTCCGAGCCCTGCGAAACGATTTAAGTGTAAAGCAGTTTAAACGGTTCCGGTTTGAAGGGTGGGGCAGCCGTTGTGACTATACTGAGACCTTACAACTTATATCTCGAGGCGGGTGACGCATTTACGTTGTAGATGTCTATGGGCTCCAGTAACCACTTGACACCAGGTGGGCTGTGAGCTCGTCCACCCATCTAAGTAAAACTCGAACGCCTGCCTCTACAACGCGTTCAACAGATCTTGGCATTACTGACTAGCATAGCCGTTTCCGCCGCTCAGTCTGATACCCAGAGTGCTGAACCACCTCAACTCAGCCTCAGTTCGGTACATACTAGTGGTACCCAAGTGGATGAAGTTCTTATGGAGGCCAGACCTGAAATCAATTGCCCTCAAACGACTCATGAAGCTCAGAGATATGAGCATCAGTCCGGTGGACACTGATAATGCTACCGCCAGCCCAAGTCAGCAATCTACACCTGGAAGCTTGGCTCATTGGCTTGGCGCGTAATTCGTTTCCAAATGATTCTTGTCCACCTGATGGTTGTCTGGAAGAGATCGATACGACCGCCAATTGTACTTTTTTGTATTTAATGTATCGCACCGTTTATTTGTTTTTTGGTGTACAATAAAGAATACTCTCTCTCTCTCGCTCTCTCTCTCATTTTGGGTGGGACAGGCTAATAGGGACAAAAGAACACATGTTCAAAAGCTCTTAGCTTCCGAGTGTAGTGAAGGCGGCACCTGTTCAAAGTGTATCCGACCCTGCGCTTGACGTGCACGGGGCGGCTGACGTGCGGCTGCGCGACGTGCACGGGGCGCGCCAGGGACACCATGCTGCCCGATATCGGCAGCGACTCCCCCGAACCCGCTCCGTTGCGTATGAGATTCGCTTGAGACTGTGGCTTCTGACGGAACCAGTTCACTAAAAATAAGAGGATTGGATTGTTGTTATTTACGTTTTAAGTCTCTAGACATGTGCTTATGCTTAAACCCCGCAATAAACCAAAGGGGAAAGGGGGTGACTGAGAATCGGCGCTGTTCAATGCATCCACTTTAAGCACCATTAGCTGAGCCACCTTTTTTTTTATTTTATTTTTTCTCGAGCCTGAGGTCAAACCTTCTACGAGGTCCCCGCGCACACAACAAGTTAAATAGCAGCATAAATCAAAATACAATTACCGATTCCACTGATGTGAAATTTGGATGGTATGGATTTCGAATGGTGAATTTTGTGATGAGGCGTGATGTCGGCTGAGGAGGTGGCCGGTATAGTGCGTTCGGAGTGTCGAGGGGTCAGCTGGTAGCGGCGGGTGCGGGTGGACAGCGGCGACTGGCTAGCAGACTCGTCGCCTCCTTCCGTGTCGAGAAGGCTCTGGAACAATAACATTAAGTGTTTGTATCTGAACGCATGGTTCACACAACGTCTATTCAGACCAACGCATGATATGGTCCATTTTTATTTTCGAAAATGACAAAATATTTGACTTCTTTTAATTTTTATATTGAAGAAGTAAAACTTTTTAGTTTTTTTATTTTCATTTTATATATGTATTTATGTACTATTTGAAATTATTAAGCGGATTACAAAACACCGAAATTAAATTTTTAGATCGTTTATTTTCGAATATAAAGATTATCTACTTACTTATGGGTTTATTATAATAAATACAAAAAGAGAGGCATTGTCGTTATTTCAACGGATGTTAATATCTACATTAATGTTCAAATAGTCCTGGTACTAACATGTGCGCCGGTAGATGACGTGCTTCGTTTCTTGAAGGTGAACTTCTTATGTAGCCGCTCGTCGGCGGCGCAGCCCGAGTCCGCGCCTGTATCCGAACCGCGCTCTTCTTCAGACGCACGAGAGATGTGCCTGAAAATACATTCACTAATAATTAAATGGTGCTGTGACGCACGCTAGGTTATATATTATGTTTGAATATTTCGTATTGAAATAACACGCACTTTTCCCCCATTTACTTATTAATTTTTTATTGCTTAAATGGGTGGACGAGCTGAGAACCCACCTCATGTTAAGTGGTTACTGGAGCCCATAGACATCTACAACGCAAATGCGCCACCCACTTTAAGTTCCAAAGTCTCAAGCATAGTTACAACGGCTGCCCAACCCTTCAAACCGAAACACATCACTGCTTCACGGCAGAAACCGGCAGGGCGGTGGTACCCACCCGTGCGGACTCACTAGAGGTCCTACCACCAGGTAAAAAATTATTGGCTGGTAGCCATTGTATGGTATTGGTGGAATAGCCCCTTATATTCCAGCTACGCCCAGACGGGTAGGTGAATTCACGGGCTCAACCTAAGAGAATTTGCTAACACTAACCCTAGCAAGAGCAGCACTTCGCAGTATCTACAAGCGGATCGGAATCGCGAACAATTGAGAAGATACGACGAGAAACTCAGCGGGAGCTCGCGTTTCTACTGGTATTCGTTGGTCATCGGTGATGATAGAAGCCAAATGAGAGACATTAACAACTGCATAAAGTCGTAGGAATTATATCATTTCATTTGTTATCGCTTATCTAGAAATACTTTGGTCCACTGAAGGCTGTGTGATGGCCTCGAATAGTACCACTCTGTGGTGACAAAGAGATTCGCCAAAGGACAGGTAGCAGTACTTTCCGAGTAACATACCAGCGTATCGTGATCACCAATCGACTGAATTCGGATTGTGATGTTCATGGGTTCTCACAGCGACTTCCTCAACATACATATATTATACAGAGGTATAAAGTCCGATACACACAATATCAAGTATGTATTCTGAATTATTAAGCCCCAAATAGGAGGTTTTTTTTAAAAGTGAATTCATATTTTTGGTTAAGGGATTTTTTAAATTTGATTATTCTTTTTAAGCAAGGTGAAATATACTCACCGTATAACTCTAGTGGTCTGCATATTGGAGTCCTTTTGTTGATTGTCTGGTCTCTCTGCCGTGTCGAGCAAAGCGCTGAAGGCCACCACACGATACTCGGTGCCGTGAGCTTCTCTCACATAACTCAAAAGTAGCCGCACTTCCATGTATAATGTCTATAGGTACAGTTAGAAAAATATTTAATGTATTTTTATACAATACTAGCTAGCCCGGCAGACTTCGTAGTGCCTCAGTCGATAAATAAAAGACCTAAACTTTTGTATAAAATAAACTTAAAACAAACAAAAGGAATCCGTCCGACGGGGACACATCAAAGGAAAAACAAAATTGTTATTTTTATTTAATTCCGAGCATTTTCATATTTATCTACCTTTTAAACCTTTTCTGGATTTCCACAAATAATTCAAGACCAACATTATCCAAATCGGTACAGCCGCTCTCGAGTTTTAGCGAGACTAACGAACAGCAATTCATTTTTATATATATACCTAGTCAGGTCATAAATTCTGTCACGTTTAATGTAAAATAATTGAAACAAGTTTATTCATTATGTAACCATTCATATACCAAAATGAACTTAACAAAACATAGATTCTTATGACACTAAAGTTTATTCAAAATGACCTCCGTGATTTTGAATACAGGCCTTCAATCTGCGCGGCCAGTCGTCTATCGCAGCACGAACGANCCATGGAATAACCGACACACCTAATCTCTTAACCCAGATAGAAATATCAGCACTGTCGATTGCACCTATAATTGAGGTGATGTCTGCCATGTACTTTTGTCAGTTTTTCAATTTTTTTTATTGATGATCACTTTGTTGGTGCAACTAAATAAATAAATTAATTAAAACTATATATAAAAATAAAAGTAGTGCCAACCCTAGGAAATTTCTCATTTCGTCCCAATTAACCGCAATTTTCGGGTAAATAGGGATTACACCTATTTTTGCATTTTTTTCTTAAACTTGAATGCTAGTTGCATAATTTTAAATTAGACAACAAAGATGCCCCCAAGACTCAATCATTTTGATCCTGATATAGCATTATATACATCAACAACTACCTTAAAATTGCTCATAAAGTTGGAATTTGTCCCTAATCGCCCCATTTTACGGTATACATTTTTATTATCATGAACAATTCGAAATTCGAATTCAATAAACTTTTTTGTGGCCAGCATTCTAAAAGAAACGTTTTTACTGTGTGACAATACTTATGACCTGACTAGTTATAGATAGTTAGATAATGAATATTGTCAGGCATATTTTTTTGTGTAATGACTTTTTAATACTCAGTTTGAAATTAAGAAAGACTTAATTGTGTTATGGACAAGTATGAAAATGTTCTTACCGAATTATCTAGATTCTTTAACTCCTTGTGCATCATTGCAAATCTAGTGACGAGCACTCTAAAGGTAGCCTCTATGATGAAGATCTCAATGGCTCTGTTCGGACCTTGTCCTTGGCCGAAATTCGTCGCATAATCGTTTTGTAGTTGAGCGATGTCCGGCGACTTCGCGTAGTTTCGCTTTTGTTGATCTGTTCAAATTGTAAAGTCGAAGTAAATTCTGTGTTGAAAACAACATCGTCTGTGATCAATTTTTGTCCCTAGCTATTCGCTGGAGAGAATTTATTAAAAATAACCCTAGGAAGAGCAGTGCTTTGCAGAATCTACCACCTGATCAGAATCAGAACCCTGAGAACCTCCGGTGAGAAACTCAGTGTACTGTGTCTATGGGTTAGTTCGCTCGTCGAACTATTCGTCGTAATCGACGAGTTCGTAAAACTTTCGTCAAAAACTTGTAAAAATTATCCCAATTTCGTTACTTAGTGCACTCGTCCTATTTTGTCAATGCAATAATTAATTTCGTTTCAATCAACTTAAAGTTCGATCGACAGGATTTGCCCTGTGTTGAATGAAACACATTAACTGCTTGGTCGAAATATTGAAGAACAAGTAAAAAAAAACATAGTTTTTATATGAACGAGGCTAGACAATAAATTCGCAACTTACTCATCGGCGAAACCATTGCTGATGGTTCAGCGCAGAACCCTATAGCGGCATGTAGATTGTCCAGAACTTCTCTGATCGGGGAGAATTTTGTCATATCCTTTAGTCGGATCGTAAATTTTGGTATCGAGGCCGCTCGAAGCTGACGGAGCGAGTTGCGGGCCTGAACACGGAGACATTCGGCTTGCGGACCGCGCAGCGCCGTGGTGCAGCCGTGCGAACATCCCAATTGACGAAGTATTCTAACGAAATCAAAACGACGCTTCTATAGGACGGTGCTTTAGTCAAACGTAACATTACTGGCATGTTATACAGTCCATTTTTATATGTATTTTTTTGGAACGAAGTTCCTTATGGGACGATGCGGAGGGGTACGTCCGTAACGTAAGATTTTTATTATTTATGTAGTCTTAGTATGATGGCTACACAGATTTTAATGTATAGTCTACGTGATGACGGTTATTATTATTATTATTCATATAAATAGCTGTTCCTTTGTAAAGTAGTTTTTATTTTTATTTTTATCAATAAAAAAATCATGATAAAAAATTTATACAATTTTTATAATAATTATTTTCTTTATACCTCGAATAGAACTTAAAATTAATATTTTTATAAGAAGGTACTTCGTTCCTATCCGGTGTCCTACAACACCACACATCTTTTTTTTTCATAAAACCGGTACCTTAAAATTATTTGCATTATCATGAAATATGGACAATCTAGGTTCTCTTCTTCCTTTGCCCGTTCTTTAGCACTTTCACCTCCTTCTACGTTCGTCGACTCTTGACTGTGTGCGCAAGGTATACCGGAATCCCTCTCCTGTTAGATTCGCAAAACAAACAGATTCTTAGTTAATTATAAATTTTTCTCTTGAGCCCTCCAATGATTTTCAGTTCTATCGCTACCTTATTCTCCTTCTCTTTGTTGAAGTCCGACATCGGATCGACTGTCCCGGGCTGCGGGTCATCAGGAGTATTGCTTTGCCAGTTTTTATGAACACCGATTTCCATCAACGTGTCAACCAAGTTTAGCATCACCTCCATTACTCGAAGCGTTATGTAATAGCTGTCCAGCGTCGATACGGAATGAATGGCCTAAAATTCAATTGGAATTGAAGGAGCTAACAGAAGAACTTGTATAAAGTTAGTTTTAAATAGGTAGTTTTAATAGTTGGTTCTATCTATTATCTATTCTTCCTAATATATTATCTATTCTCTCTATCTATTATCCTATATTATCTATTATTGTTTGGGCAATTACAGCCTACATTACGAACCTAGGAACCTATGTACTAGTACTATAGCCACAAACGTCGCTCTATAAATTTCATATCCGTGCGTTACTTTCCTCTGCTCTTGCTAAGCACGTGTTGTCTGCTTGGGATGGTAGCACTCCTGAATATACCGCTAAACTATAAAGTGTTTCATTCTGAGCTGTCGCATGGTGAGTTATCACTTTGTGGTGTGTATGAACTCCGGTAACTGCTAAAGATTAATAGTTGGACCGCAAAGTCGTCCGATTTAAAGTAAATACAAAAAAATTGCGAGTAGCACTTTTGTAGACTCAACTTACTTTCAATACAACTTGGAAATTAATGTCGCCCTCTTTAGTGATGTAGTTCACAGATCCAGGCGCCTCCTGTATTTCTTCAACTATGTAAGTGATGTTCGAATCCGTCTGAGATCTCGTCAAACTGGGCTTTCGTTCAGGCGTCGGTATGTGTTGAGATCCTTGCATACTTACCGAATCTATTTGAGATTCCATCGAGCCCTAAATCGCAGAGGTAATTTTTTATTTATTGCTTTGATGGGTGGATGAGCTTACAGCCCACCTGGTGTTAAGTGGTTACTGGAGCCCATAAACATCTACAACGTAAATGCGCCACCCACCTTGAGATATAAGTTCTAAGGTCTCAGTATAGTTACAACGGCTAACCCTTCACCCTTCAAAACGCATTACTGCTTCACGGCAGAAATAGGCGGGGTAGCGGTACCTACCCGGACTCACAAGAGGTCCTACCACCAGTCAAAAAGCAATAGTCCCATTATTACATGTAAAATGTTTTATTTTGCTGTAAACCAGTAGATAGGCTCACGGTAACGTCTTTTCCATTATTAATCCATTAGATGAGTTTAGAAATAACATAGACAATGCTCATCTTGATACTAGAAGTTGAAGTTTTGATCGTATTGTATTAAGATGGTAAAACACATGTAAAATATGTTCCTAATGTTGTAAGTTTGTAAAATTCTATTTATTAGAAATAAAAATCGATATCTGTTTGTTCACTAGACGTTCTTAGACCTCTCATAAGATTGTGATGAAACTTGGTTGATATACATAGTAATTGTTGGCAATCTATGGAAGGATTTTTCTTACAGCACCATCAGTGTACGCGTGAGTAATTTCAAGATATCGATGTTTTTATACAATTAGTGATAGACACAGCAGATCGAGATCGGGTTGCACTTGTTATTACTATTACGTTTGAGAATTAACACACTGACCTGTTGTGTTTTCGACAAATAATCGGGAGATGGTGTTGGTGTGTGTTCCGTAACTGTTATTATGGGATTTTTCTTTTTTTGCACGTTAGAGGGGACTGTGTTCGACGGGCCTTGAGCGCGTTCAGTTTTCACTTCACCGATATATCTAAAATAATGCATTATTATACCTAATATCTGTAATTTATTGTTATTTAAATGGATGGTTGTTCAATAAATTCTTTGAAATAATATATACCAAATAATATAAAAAGAAAACATCCAAATATTAATAATCAGTTGTTATTTCTATGTATGTTTCGAATTATACAATTATTATTTAAACTTAAATTATTAATTAAATATGACATCTGCAAACTGTATACTGATTACCATAAAATTAGGTAGTAATAAAATAAAACGAATACTTATATATTTTGAATCAGGCTAATGGAATATTGATATTTCGTTCACAATTTTTACTTGAAACGAATATTTTCGATTACATGTATATATATGACTAGAAAACAATGGATCAGTAATAAAAAAAACAAACATGCCTTAAACCGTATTTTCTATTAAACTTGACTCGCTATTTATTCAATATTATAATACATTTTATGCGAATGTTGCTTTAAATTCTACATTTAAGATGTTAAATATTTATTAATCGAATTTTACGAATGGCTCTGAAGCAAACAAATCAATAATTAAATGGTAAAAATCGATAATTCTAATTCTACATTAATTACAAATTATTGAGTTTTAAGCTGAGTTGCCTATGTATATGTCGTGTTAAGTCTAAGGAGCCCGTGCGTGCATTTCTACTTGTTTGTATATGTGTGCTTGAATGTGTTTTGTTCGGTGGGTATACTGTACATTAACAAGTTAACTGACATGTAGGTCACCGGTGCCCTACTTTTTTTTTTATTGCTTAGATAGGTGGAAGAGCTCACAGCGCACCTGGTGTTAAGTGGTTACTGGAGCCCATAGACATCTACGACGTAAATGCGCCACTCACCTTGAGACATCAGTTCTAAGGTCTCAGTATAGTTACAACGGCTGCCCCAACCTTCAAACCGAAACGCATTACTGCTTCACAGCAGAAATAGGCAGGGTGGTGGTACCTACCAGTGCAGACTCACAAGAGGTCCTGCTACCAGTAAGAAAAGTAAGTCTCTTCAATCGTCTTACTAAGGCGCCGGAATATCTAGTAGACTCTGGGAATGACGAATTCGAACGATGCCGAGTAAAAATCCATTTCTTCTAAGACTTAAAAGACTAAAACATACATTATGATGATGATATTAATTTATCCCTAATGTGAAAGGCAAAGGACTTCAGTCCATACAGCCAGGTCTTGTAAAACATAAATTAACAAACAAAAGAAGGCAAATTTGGACAATCCAGACTCCTTAGTAACAAAAATCGACATAGTTACTTCAGTGCCCCACGTAGGGCACCGGTGACCTACACGACAGTCAACGTGTTAATATTACCTAAAAGCCGAAAGATCTGTGTACGGCAATAAATTTTCTTGATCTCAAAGTATCTCATAAGCTGTTTAATACTTTATAAATATCATGTGCAATGCGATTATATCCATTAAGTAAAGTCCGAAACGATTATCTAGCGTCTAAGTTACAAAGCTAGCTAGTTAATTTGCTCCTCTTACATTCCTTTAAACTTACCCGTTCGACGCTAGCTCATCAATCAAACAGCTAGCGATCGTATATCCATTATAATATTGCACGGGAATAAGCGTTAAAAAAACGGGAGAAAGAGAAAATATAATTTTTAAATAGAATAATATTTCACTTAGAAAACGTGTAAAGAAATTAATCATGCTGTGCGACGATATTTAAAATATTATAAATTTGTAATGGAAATGTGTACCTATTAAGTATAAAAAAATAGACAATAATATAATACTATACTTGCATTAAGATATAATATTCAACTAGCTGAAATATACTATCACAAAAATATTTGTAGATTATAATATTTTATACCGGTTTCCGCGAGTCCTAGACATGATTAAAACTACTTTTACAGTTTATTACGACTTAATAAGTCTTCCGTGATCACGATAAGTGTAAAGCGTTCAAAATAATAAAATGATAATAATAAAGTCGAGATTTAACCATCATAGTAATTTTAATCATGATTGTAGTTTGTCTTCTTGATAATTGTATTGTTCTGTCATGTGTTTCTAATAGCAGACGAAGAGTTACTACGAGTAGTAGTGTTACTTTATAATAATATAAAAAACGGCTGCCTTCTATTTTAATCTAGAACGACTTCATTATTGATTGCCTAATTAATCTAAAATCAAAATTGAAACTATGTAGAGGAATCAAAATCGTTAGTAAACAATTCGAATATCGATCGAGTTTTTCTACGCAACAACATTTAAGTTTGGTACGTACGTACTAGAATAATATATGAAATGGTAAAAATAAATAAAAAAAGTATTTTACACACGTTTAGCTTACCTCAGACTCGGCATACTTTTCCCTTTGATGAGATTGCACGGAAACATATCACCGGTAAGGCGCGGACCGGCTCGAGGGAAATTGCTGGCCAAAGCGGAATTGGGCCTGTCGTCTGCGTTGTCCAAGCTCCTGTGGTACTCCTGCAAGACCAAGATTTATTGAGAGTGTGACGAAGACCGAATGTTCCCCATTAAATTCCAACAAAGTAAATACAGATATCATCCTCACGGCTGTGTGAAAAGTGAACTTTTGATCTTCCTGTCCGATTTTCTCTAACGCCTTTTCGGACTTCGAGAGCAATTTTGTTTCGACAAACGCTTTCAGATCGGCCATTTTCATTTTACGCTTTATCTTTTCACTGGACCTCCGGCTCATAACGTTTTCTTCCTCGACTCTTGGCTGTACCGGAAACGGTAGCTCCGTTACTGGCGATATGTCCTTAGGTTCGGGGACTTCTATAAAATTCTTCAAGGAATCACGCTCTTTTACGTCCGGACTTTGGTAAACTGATACTTCTATTTTCGGTATCGGTAGAGAATTGCTTCTTTTACGTGGTTGAGTCTGTTTGGACATGTCGTCACATATGTCCCGGAGCCTGATGATTATGAGTTGCAGTTAATACACGTACTCATTCTGTTATTGTGTTTAAAATTACTTTAATGATTCATTTATACCTGTTATAAAGGTAATGCAGCGCCCAATATACGCCTTCCTCTTGCCATTGTGAAGTAAACAGGCATCGCAACGTGGCTATGTCTAAAAATGTGGCGGCAGATAGCTGAAGAATAAGAAGACCAAATTGAAAATACAGGCAAGTTTTCATTTTAGAGCGATATATTTGGCAAATTTGTTGTACGAAATTGAGTAGTGTTATTTTTAATAAATCTATCAATATTGGGTGTTATCGTAAAACGATTGACTTCCACGGTGAAGGAATAACATTGTGTAATAAAAAATGAAACCCGCAAAATTATAATTTGCGTAATTACTGGTGATAGGACCTCTTGTGAGTCCGCACGGGTAGGTACCACCACCCTGCCTATTTCTGCCGTGAAGCAGTAATGCGTTTCGGTTTGAAGGGTGGGGCAGCCGTTGTAACTATACTGAGACCTTAGAACTTATATCTCAAAGTGGGTGACGCATTTACGTTGTGGATGTCTATGGGCTCTAGTAACCACTTAACACCAGGTGGGCTGTGAGCTCGTCCACCCATCTCAGCAATAAATAAATAAAAAACGCTTACATGTACTTTTTTTGTTGGTTGCGGCTTTTCTGCTGTTGTTGATGTATCCTTTGGGCCAGGACCTCCACTGTCAGAAAGAGACTCTTTGTCTGATGAGCTGTATTCACAACAAAAAATAAATAGTAATGAAAAGGATTTACGTTGTAAATTTATTAAGTGATTACTAATTGGCTGACCATAATAGAGCTCTTCCGTCATTTAGAAATATAATATATAAATAATTAAAAAACTAGAATCTTTAGATAATAAATTTTAATAATTAATAATTATCATTAGGTACCTCATCTTAGTTATTTGAGGCAGTGGTTTTATCCCGGGTAACGACTGCTTAGACGTGTCCGTTCTTCGAAATTGGAAAATGCTTGGATCGGCTGCATAAACTGTATACGCCTCTTTCACGGAACCACCAAAATTTTGTTCGGAGGGAAGTCGGTATATAAACTACAAACAAAAAATTATTTATTTTCAGAAAATGTTGTTTTATTCGTGTTTTCAATAATGAACTCTTCCCGACATCTATTGGCGAATAATAATACAATTTTTCTTAATTGAGGGCAACTAACCGCTTTAAAGACACAACAAGATGGCGTTATCAAAAAAAAAACCGAGTCATCATCTAGTTTACTGCTAATATTAGTAACATTTTTATACCACATGTTCTTCTTCGGTGCTCGAACTCTCTTCGGGTATTGTTTCTGGAAAAATAGTTTCTTTAGGTGATGATAGCCACGGCTCCTCCTCAGTGCTAGCTTGTTTGGATGGCACATCCGACTGTGATAGGGATACATTCTGACTTGGTGGACTACCATTGACCGTGCCTTCTTCTTTTGAAAATTTCCCTTGACAAATACGTATGTTTATAAATATTTTAAATTCAGTTTTTTTTTATTGCTTAGATGACTGGACGAGCTCACAGCCCACCTGGTGTTAAGTGGTTACTGGAACCCATAGACATCTACGACGTAAATGCGCCACCCACTTTGAGATATAAGTTCTAAGGTCTCAAGTATAGTTACAACGGCTGTCCCACCCTTCAAACCGAACGCATTACTGCTTCAGGGCAGAAATAGGCAGGGTGGTGGTACCTACCCGCGCGGATTCACAAGAGGTCCTACCACAAGTAATTATGCAATTCCTCAATATAATACATAAAAATAGCTCTCGAATCAAAATACTTACTTCCAAGAAATACGTCGCTGTGTTGTGGCCTTTTCGAATATTTTCCACCTAAAGGCTTCGGTTTTGGTTTCACAAGTGTTGTAAAACAAGGCGCATCAGGATGTCGAAATTCCCACATCGCCTGCCACATCTTAAGACCATTTTCTAAGCGATAGTTATTGGTGAAGTCTGATTCTTTCAGGTGGTGCGAAAGTGGTGCAAACAGAAATACAAATAGCTGAAAACAGTTATTTAAGTTATGTTAAAACTAAAATTAATTTGCGCAAGTATTAATAATGCAATATTAATGATGATGTTGCATGTTATGTTTAGCTTAAGTTATTTAATCTATAACCTAATGTTAGAATAGTATTATTTGAAAGGTCATTTAGATACTTAATTTAATCAGTCAATACAATTGAGTATGCTAATGAAATTAAAATGATACCATAGTATGGTTGTTAATTTATCAATCAACTTAAGATATTCAAGTAAATAAATACAAAACTGACATAGATTCATAAGAATGGGCCCAAAAGCATGCCTTTCTTTATGTTACATAGGAAAAAAATATTAATTTTGTGTTGGTCAGAAATTTTAATTTTTTAATTTTATCGAGATTTACAACACACCGTCATTGTTGGTACTGAAAACAAATAGTGAAATGGGTTTGAATAGAATACGCCATTTTCATAGTCATTGTCAGCACATTCATCGGAAGCATCGAGAAGGATCCAGTGAAGAGTATACAACAGCTTTGTTTCCACGTTTCCAAGTGACTGCATATTGTCCTTTACTCTGAAAATGGAAATGAATATATAATACTGTATTAAGAATAAATTAAATTTAAACTCACTGTTTAATAGCTTTACAAAATACTCAGTAATTACTTCCAACTGTATCTAAATATTATTGTGCTGCTATCTCTGTATTCTTTTCTTCAAAAATGTTCTTTTCATTTATGTAATTCTTGAGATATCAGAGATAACTTTTAATCAACTGGTTTGTTATATGTTGAAATAAAAAAAGTTGCTATTTCCTAAAATAATTTTAGTAATGTTTCTACAATCATAAAAAAAAAAATGATAAATATTTCAGAATATTACTTAATATATTGTCTTTTTATATTTAAGATTGCCAAATATATATAAGTATTCTCTAAACATATATGGGAAAACATTAACAAATTGTATGCATGTTGCACTCAAAGGTAGTGATTACCACTTATTTAGGTAAGTGAGAATCACCTTTTGAGTGCAAAGGGTCAATATCCACATACCTTGTGTGAAGCACTGATGCCAAGGAATGCATGACATGAGGCAGTGCTGCTTGTATGAGGCGCCATCGTGGTATTGATTCAATAGCCTCAGTGAGACTGCTTGAGAGACCTAATCTCAAATTTTGAACTAGTACTTTTTCGAACGACTGGAATATTGAAAAATATTTTATCATTATTTGCGTGTTTAGCTTTTCATTAGATGAATTTTTATTTACTACACTAATATATGTGGCCGGATGTCAAGCAGTGGGTAAATCTCACAGAGACCATAGTGGTTCCTGCTATGTATATCGAGACATAAAATTTAAGTTTCAATTATATCAGTGCATTTGCTGCTCTAAGTACTCTTCCAAATAATCAGGATAGTGGTACTCATTTGTATGGGGTTGCGACATGCTCTATTGTTTGTAATTAAGGTAGGACTAGAGGCTTAAGTATTAGGAGTTAGGTAGGAAAACAGCTCTTTTATCAAAGAAAGATTTCCTACTATTTGTAGCAGCTACTAGCAGCAGCACACCAAAAAATGAACAAAGCTGATTTTGTAAAATGAAAATTGATAAAATCACTTTAATATTTACTGGGAATCTTTTCTTTACTTTTGAAACTAGTAAAGCTTTAAAATACTTATTATTATATATCTTTATATTACTTATATATTATTAACATACAACTAAACCTACCTTACAAGCTTCCTTCAGTTCCTGTAAAAGCAAAATTATGATTTAATCATATTATTATGTATGAGAAAAATCGTGCCTATCTATAGTACCCATAAGTCATTTGTTTAAATTTAAAAGGTCGACTCTAACATACAAATGCACTATATACAAAACTATAATTTTTGATCAAACAGTTGATGGTTTACAATGTAAACAATAACATTTTCTTTTTTTTTAATATGTCATTTGTGTCCTCTTGGGTAGGCAAGGGCAAACAGAACGTAGCTCGTACAGTCTAGTTTTCTATATAGCTTAGAATAAAATGAAATAGACGGAAATTAAATGTTAACGTAAAAACCTCCTAATGAACCGAATAATTTTTAAGAACTTGATACTGAAGAGTGATTTTATTCTATTAACCAACACGGGAGTTTTCTTTCGGAAACTCTTTTACCACATGTTAAAATCGTTAAAATCTGAACAAATATTTTTTTGTCCAAGTCTTGAATTCTCCAGCTGTCGCATAAAAGACCGTGCTTGCATAACTACATAAAAAAGGTACCACTAAGTACAGATGCATTAAACTGTGTTTTTATTTAGGCAACAAAATGCTAGCTATACATGTGCAGATTTATAATGATAAATACTACATAACGAACCAAAAGTGAAGTTATCTACTACTAGGTGAGGTAACGTTGAAAATATCGACGCTTGAAAGGCAAACGTGAAATGATTTTAATAGACCTAGAAATATATTTTTTTTGCGCATCGAATATGGTTATTGCCTATCATTTATGTATAAAGCAGGTATTGTCGTTTAGTCACGTTTGCCTTTCAAGCGTCGATATGTTCGAGAATAGTAGAGTAAGTTTAATCATCAGTATGTTTTAGTAATTTCATTTAAACTTACTGCAACTGAATTGAAACTTCAACAGTTCAATTTCAAGACGCATGGTAGTTAACATTAGGTATAGCGTACATGGGATTCGGTAACCACTAATCACCAGATGGGCCGTCTACCTAAGTATGACGAAACAATTCAGACAATTTAAGTAGCTTGACGTTTTTGACGTCATCATTGTTAGGGGACATCTAGAGCGACTGCCAATTAATTTAATTTTGAAAAAAAAAAACAAAACAATGTTTGTTTCACAAACATCGAAAATTCTTCGTAGGTATATACACAGTAAGGTGTTAATGCGCTATTAATTGCAACCATTGTCTATGCATGTCATTCAGCAATGCCAGGGGCAGAGCCAAGCCGCTGCCTACCGGAGACAAGCCGCTGCCTACCAGAGCCAAGCCGCTGCCTACTGAAACCAAGCTGCTGCCTACCGGAGCCAAGCCGCTGCCTACCTGCAGTTAGCGCAGAACCACTATTCTGTACCAAAGTCTCAAACTTGAACTGAGTTTTCTTAAATAGCGGTGACGTATTACAAGCAGAAGGAGAGCTAACATACTGCTATTGGTAAAATAAAAGCAATTGCGAGCATTATTTGTAAAAAAAAATATAGTAATAAAAACACTAGCCCTCATACATCTCATCATTTAATTAACTAACGTGCATTATTGAATATCTATGCATAACGTGAACTTACATGATGTCCTGGAGCGCGTTGACAGAACTGTTTACGAACAAATAAGTAATTTATATTTAACACATTACAACAGGGTGCACGTAAAAAAGAAATGTGAACGCTACGAATAAATGACTTATTATTTATTCGTAGTGTGAACGTAATTTAGCTCATAGCAGCTTGATTCAGACTCAAGCTTGCTGACACTCGACAAGCGGATACGAATTTTAGTTCTAATAAACGTTCATTATAATTATTATTTCACAATATCAATAAAAACATCATACAACATTGCGTATTTACAAATGCCGTTGATCAAGTAAGGTTATCTGTAATGCTTTGTTTTCTTAAATTTTTTTATTGAGTTTAACGAAGTTATTATTACTTACTTGTTGAACTTAAAAATTGTAAAATTGAAACATCAAAACTGATTTGTTTTTTAAAATTTATTTGCTTACCATGCATGAAGAGTCATGTAATTTTCCAAGACGTGGTCGAACAAAAGGTGTGGTCTGTCTCCATAGAAATATTTGAACTGGTATGGGAATCACCTCCTCACCGTTGCACTCATCTTCTGTCATATCTTTTGATTTCATTCTAATAAAATTATATTTATAAATAATATAATTGGCACTTTCGTAATTGTATAAAAAACGTATTTTTAATATTTTAAGGGTTGATTTTTACAGGTCAAATACGAATAAGTCTATTGCGCAGTTAAAGTTTTATCTCAGGTTCAAATTAATAATGAATGTTTCAAGTAGTAAATATATTTAGAAAAATATAAATTTATTAATAAATACAAAATAAAACAGAGCTTAAATTTAAATTATTGACAAAACCACTTTTCGATAAGTATTTATAACTAAGTACATAAGTAATAAGTTTTAGTTATAATTATAGATTTGTAAAACGTACCTATGTATTTGTCATTAGTGGTCATATTGTTTGAAGAGCACTGTTTACGTTAAAGGCTGGGGTTGGAAACAAAAGTATATTGAGGTACAGCTATGACGGATGACGGAGGGAAAACGCGCACTTTTCCGGAGGGAAGCTCGACGGAGAGTGAGCCTTTGCGCATTCAGGTCGAGCCGAGATTCAGGGCTGTCGATGTTAAGTAAATATTAGTGGACTCTTCTACTAATTTTGTTTAAACACAACCAAATATTGATTCACTTCGTTTTTGATACTAGTTTTAAGATTTTGTTTTGTATTTTTCGTTGTATAATGTAAATACTACTTAATTTTTGATAAGTTTTTCATTTGTTATATACAATAATAGCATATTTTACACAGAATGCTATGAAGTAAGGAGATCTTTTTAAAATTTTACTTAACTTAATAATTTTGTTTCGTTATCAATGAGGCAACCTTATTAAACATTGATCGCTGGTTCTGAATAAGAGGCAGCCTCCGATTGCCATGGTAACGACAAAATGTCTGACACAGAGTACACAGCTTCTATATTATTTTAAGTCTAGAAAATTTCGAATGATAATTTAGGTACTTGTCGTTTATTTGTAAGGCAACTTACATTTGTTTTGTACTTAAATGTTATTACACATTTCTCTCAAATAAATGTAGCCTTGAAAAATACGCATTAAAGCAGTGTGTTATACACATAACAATAGGTCCTTATAGATATATCGGTTTCATAAAAAAAAAACGTTTTTTTTTTATTTACTGAACTGAGTTGAAAACTGCAACTTTCTTAATAATGAAATCATTAAAAGTAAAAAACACGTGAAAGTATACCAGTATTGATGTTGAGAGTAATAATATATTCCTTAGCTATTTTTCTTTTTAAATCTCTCGCCATTCCTGTATCTGTTTTTCTCTCTTTTAAAAGGCTTTCTCTATTTCTACGGCGAGCCAATTGTCTGTTCTCGTTGGAAGGTTAGTGTGGATAATAATTAGATGCAATTCAGATTTCGACCCCATGTATCAAGGTGGGTGATATTCACGCTGTGCTCACGAGCTTATCCGCTCATTTCCGCTAATTAAAATACATTTTTACATCATTTTTGGATAAAATCTTTTGCACCATGGAAACCGAAAAAGGAATATAATTTGGCTAAATTGTAATTTTGAGTTTGGTTACTCTATGTTGAAGTTATCTTTTAGAAGAAGTCAAAAAGAGTTTAATTAATCTACTCACAAATCTGTATGTATTTTGCAATAGTATATACAAATAATCTTAATTAACTTAACAGAATCGTAATAATTATTCACACTAACAGCCAATTTGTAAATAGAGTAAGGGTGTGGTGGCACACGTGACGACGTTAATAGATAAATGTTGTTCTTTTTATGGTAGTGACCGCATACAACGCGTTTCGATTCAATCGATAACAATTACTAACAGGTTTAATGAAGAAACCTAAACTTATCTTTTATCTAAAAACTTCATTTCCCGTAAACAATTTTTTTTCATTGCTTAGGCGGGTAGAAGAGCTTACGGCCCACCTGATGTTAAATGGTTACCGGAGCTCATAGACATCTTCAACGTATATGCTGCCATCTACCTTGAGATATGAGTTCTAAGGTCTCAGTTTTTACATTACTGCTCCACGGCAGAAATAGGCAGGGTCGTAGCTACCCATGCAGCCTCACAAGACATCCTATCGCCAGTAAAAAAACGCATATTATAAAAATATGGAAATTCAGGAATTTATACTGAAAATTTTGAAGATGGAATGAGGAAGTAAGTGACAATGTTCACTTAGTAATTTTCGGTTTCAATAAATCGACTTATTTATATTAGTTTCTCTTCTTATTTATATCTTATTCTTATTTCTCGTACTGCAACGATTATTGTGGGATACAATCGCGAAACCACGAAAATAAATCCGAGGTTGAAGACTTAGGATATACGCAACTTGACTGGGCGTTACTGAAATAGAAGCGTTGTTTTAATGAAAAGTTTATGTTTGCCCTGAAAAAAATAGCTCTGATATATTATTAAATTTGATAATACACGTTATGGATTGCTCTCCTGTCCTTTTAAAATTTTCTTTTTTTAATTTTGATCTTCATAAACTATCGAATGACTAGTACGTTATGCGAATCGTTTATGGGTATATGATTTGTATACTTATATATCCAATAACTAGGATATTTTAATTATCTACTTGTGAATTAAAACATGGCCCCTCTAGTGCGAAGTAGGTAACAGATATCACAATGTGCATTTTTTTATTGCCCTTGTAAGCAGACGGAGCATACGGCCTACCGTGATGGTGAGTGGTTATCGTCGCCCATAGACGTGAGCAATGCCGAGGCAGAGCCAAGCCGCTGCCTTTAAAAAATGGCATGCTGCACCCTCATTCATGCATTTCGAAGCAGTCATTGATGCATCAGCTTATCAATGACTGCTTCGCAACTAAAAGGTTTTGTTTTTAAATACTGGCTGAAAAAATATCAACAAAACCGTAGTTTGACATTTCGATTGTCTGTATGTTGATCATTAATAAGTTATCGTCAGAAAAAACATAAGATTGCATTGCGTTCTAATTTCTCAACATTATATCGCGTTTGACTTCTCTAAGTTTTCTTCTCTCTAAGTTCATTTAGTTATTGAATTGCTGATTTTCTAATTTACTAGAGCATCTTTAAGCTTAGTATAAAAAATGACGAATAAAGGTACGAAAATAAAGATTAAATTCAATTAAATGAAATGTATTATTGTAAGTTAATTGGATGTAAGTGATCCAAATTATGTTTCTTAAGAGGATGGAGATCGGGGTAAATCAAAGGCGACTGCCGTAACGGCTGTTAATCTTGTGAGTCAAGTATTAGATGAAGCCTATTGCATTGCAAATGCTGCCAAAGATTCAGGTTTTTTAATAATTTTTTTCAAATATTTTTAGATTTATTATCTGTAAAATTATTACAACAAATATATATCGCGCGTTGATAAGAAGACTGTCATTATACGACATAATATTATTTTCATGATAGTAATACCAACTCATAACGCGCGAAGTATTCTAACAGCTTTTTGCAAAAATATCTGTTTTTGTAGTTCAACGTTTTTTAAATTCTTTCTGCTACTGATCTAATCATTACTGTTTGATATAAAACTTTGAATACCTCTACTGACAAAACAGTTTTTTTTAAAGTATGACTCTTCTTCTCATTGTGCGATATGTAACACGATTCGATGTGACGAATTTGTAGTATTTGGAGTGATAGTAATATTTAGAAAAGATTCATTAATTTATTGGGTTTTTAAGTATATTAAACTGGTCACAACAATGAAATATAGTGTGAGTTTTCTCGGACAAAACGATAAAAATCGTGTGCAGGTCAACCGTGGCTCTATTTTTCAATGATTAAAAGTTTAAGACGTTGCAAAAACAATATTGATGATGAAGAAACGTCGTTAGCAGTTCTGAAAGACGACAGCTACGCGAATGAAAATAAAACACAGCTGTCTGCCAACGTTCTTGCCACATCAACTCCTCAAAAAGGTACAGGTGCAAAGACCTCATGCGATTTATAAAAGTTGCTTTACGAAACTTGTTATCTAATAACTAAACGCTATTCCTTGTTTCTATAATATGTTTTGATATGTACTTGTACATCCAAAAATAAGTTCTATATTTAAGCTTGTTTTACATTGTAAGCGATTATCGTGAATTAATATGATCAGACACATTTCTACGGTTTACCTGTTCTTTTCATTGCAAAAGGAGTTGAGCTGATAGAGATCATAACTCAACTGATGCCACCCAGCTTCCTATAAGAGGTGGAGGTCTCAATACTATTGTAATTAGGCTGTTCGCGCTATCCTATCACACCTACTTATGTGACCGATGTTTCATGCCTGGTGCCTGACAAGATGGTGATACCCTCGTATGGGATTACCATACGCCTTCCATCTTTCTAATATTAGTGAATAATTAGAATATTTCTGAAATTAACCAATTAAGAGAACGGAGTAGCAGTAGCTAGAGATAGCTGAAGTTGTACCCATGATGAATAGCCGTGCAGGCTAATCTCATTGTTGTATCCTCTGACCTATACCTATTACGATATCTGGATATTTTATTTTGTCATTGTCAGGAAAACGGTAAGCGATTGAGATCATGAAAATTCTACCAGTGCGTTTTTATTGATCAATTACAATAACAGTTTAACGACATCCACTGCTAAACATTAATATCTATCGTAAGCTTTCAGACTACGAAGCAGTCTACATTCACCGTGTTTCTATAACTTTTTTCTCATCATCACTCCTCCTTCTGGATGGGAATCCCACATTACCTTAATACAGACTATCAAATCGAAACTGCAATAAAATTTTGAAATAATAATGTTTTTACAATTTTAGATAACGTAGACCAAAGTTTTCTTGGAAGAGGGGATGAATTTAATACAGTGCGTATTCTCCTTTTATAGAATCTGAGAAATTAAATTAAAATAATGTTATTCATAAACGGTTCAAAATCAACTTTTAGGGAAGAAATGAATTTAGTAATTCGACTTCGCGATTAATCAACAATTTTTTTGAAATGAGTCAAATCGACTGTAATATTTGCCGTGACGATGCTATTTTCGATGGGACAGAACGAATTCAACCGGCTGAAGTATCCGAGATAATTTCGAAGATTGACGCTTTGGATATTCAATTGAATGAAGCGTCTAAAGGTTCAACTGGAAGCATAAATCTGTCGGATTTTTCATTCTTAACCGATGTTGCTGATATTGCAGCGAGTATAGAATCATGCTTTCAGAATAACAATGAAAGTAGTGTAAGTAAAACAAAAACAGATATTATTATAGTACCGAGGACGGGTATAGAAAAGAGGTATTACTGTGTTAAAGCTTAATTTGTTATTATAGATAATTAAGAATCAGCTTATGAGAAATCATTCATTGAAGGTATTCCGCAAACAGATTCACTTATTGACACTGAAAAAATATTTTAGGCCATCATCAATATGCGCTAGGTATACTCATAGACATCATGACGCATGATGACCTTTGCATCGATGTTTATTGGCCAGAAATAGTTGGAAACTAGTTTGAACGAGCTGATATGTGTGTGATTTGTTAATGATTGTATATTTATTTATTACAGAGCATTAATCATGACGAGGCAACATCAACTGTCACTAAGAAAGACGACGTTTGTAATTATGAAGAAACGTATTTAACATTAAATCGTAAATTCATTCAATTCAGTTTAACACATTAATTTTAGAGATTAAATTCATTCAAGCTGTAGGTATATTTTGAATCTCTAGCTTTGTGGACTTTGCTTATGTGTGTGGTTTATAAACATTCCCGATCCTGCAGAAAGAATGGAAAGCAGTCGACGTCGCCCAAAACACGTCATCTCGGATCCTCCCGATCCACTAACGGTGCTTTTAGGTACCTCAAGCACCCGTCACTGTCGTCGAACCCGTCGCTTGCGACGAAGGGCTCGACGAGTAAATTAACCCTCAGACACAGCTCACTGAGTTTCTCGCCGGATCTTCTCAGTGGGTCGCGTTTCCGATCCGGTGGTAGATTCTGCGAAGCACGGCTCTTGCTAGGGTTCGTGTTAGCAACGTCGTCAGGCTTAAGCCCCGTGAGCTCACCTACTAGTTAAGGTTACGCTGGAGTAGCCTCTCAAGGCTACCAGCATAGGTTGGAAAAAAAAGGTTTATAAATACAAAACTATGAGCGTTGGTAGCGCTGTGATGGATTCTTCGAAGTGTTGCTCCCACCTCTTTTTTATCATTCAACTACCTATTTGAAGGACTCCGTTGACCCACAATGCTTAAGATATCATTTTTACTATGCAGCGACAGGATTTTAGAAGAATTCATATGTTCGGTTTTTTTTCGAGCGCTACGAAATAACATCAATTTCCTTTCAACGCCACGACTGCCTTCGACGGCAGTAAAAGCCTTTTAAATTAAATTATATTTTTGATTGTGCCCATGGGCGTAGATGGTGAGGCGAATTTATGGTCACCTCGTACTAAGCGGTTGCCGTAGCTCACAACGGATATTGCAATGCTATTTTAAGATGGGTCACGGAATCCTCAATAGTTCTAAAATACCAACAGGCTACTCTTCCAGTGTGAACGCAAGATTCCTTTCCCGCAGTACACAGTTTTAAGACGATGCTTGCCGGCATGCTCAGGAGCCTAAGCATTTTAATTTTATTTCCACTTAGGTGATTATGAACATTTCTCTGAGGATGATGCTGATGGTTTGTTTCCCCTTCTGAAAGATACAAGGGGATTAACATTTCAGGAAGTTGAGCTACTGACCGCTTGTTCTGTTGAAAATATTAGTCCAAGTGCTAAGGTTTCGTATCCATAATTGTATTTTATAATAAAATTACGAGCGGGTAACGATAAAGCTGGTAATCATAAGATCGGGTGTTTTAAGAACCTCTTTTACTGATTTCATAGTTGCACGGTAGATTTCTATTAAGTGCAATATTACTCATACAGAAGTTATTTCAGTGAACAGCGGCCTTCATTGGAGTTATGACTATTTAATTTTATCGTCCGTTGAATGTTTAGTCGTAGGATGGTCCCAAAGTAAACTTACAGTGGGGGCTATTCGTTGTTCACGAAAAAAATGTTTAAAACTAAAAAGATTTTATTAAATTATTAAGATATTTTATTTATTAAGATGGATTATTAGCATATTTAAAAAAAGAAGATATTAATATCCAATGTGAAACAAAATAATAACACCATTTTCTAATGAAATACGTACTCAGCAGATGTTCATGATTGACTTCCACGGTGAGGGAATAACATCGTGTAATAAAAATGGAACCCGCAAAATTATAATTTGCGTAATTACTGGTGGTAGGACCTCTTGTGAGTCCGCGCGGGTAGGTACCACCACCCTGCCTATTTCTGCCGTGAAGCAGTAATGCGTTTCGATTTGAAGGGTGGGGGAGCCGTTGCAACTATACTTGAGACCTTAGAACTTATATCTCATGGTGGGTGGCGCATTTACGTTGTGGATGTCTATGGACCCCAGTAACCACTTAACACCAGGTGGGCTGTGAGCTCGTTCACCCATCTAAGCAAAAAAAAAAAGCATTTATATTGTTGCTAGTTAACAAATCAATTAAACTTTGTAAAGCTCTGAGTACAAAGCTTTATATTATCTTGAACAGGAACGCACAAATCGAGCTTCAACTCTTACAACTTCAGAAGTTAATAAAGGTTTGCAGAGAGGTAGCGTAGTCCGACGATGCCGCCTTCAAAGTTCGAAGCTTTTATCTTCTTTAAGACGGTGGTGGGGACGAAAGAAACGAAGTGCAACCCGTAGTGTAACCCAGAACCTTGCGCTCGACCACACTATTATGGAACACACATCTGGAGCTCCTATGTCTTCCGAGCTTTAAAACTTGATAAAAAAGTCTTTCCACAGAATATTAGTGATTATTTTTTTGTAAAACATAGTCTTACTTTTAAATTTTATGTTTTTAAATAAAATGTTCATAGCTTATGATTTTTATTATAAATTCCGTTATGTATTTATCACCATTGCATAAGGTACAATTGACGGAAGACGAGGTAACTGATTTTGCGGCCCACGAACAATTGCTTACATGGAAGAAAGAACTCATAATCCAGCTGGTGTTGTCTTTATTTTTCTCTACCTATTAGCTGGTAGCCTAACTCCCAAGAGGCTATTCCAGATACGCCCGGATGGGTAGGTGAGCTTACGGGCTGAACCTGAGAGAATTTGCTAACACTAGCCCTATCAAGAGCAGTGCTTCGCAGAATTTACCACCGGATCGGAATCGCAACCCACTGAGAAGATCCGGCTACTCCGAAACTCCGAAATTCGAAACTCAGCGGTCTGTGTCTATGGGTTAGTTCGCTCGTCGAACTCTTCGTCGGGTGCTAAGTGTTTACTAAATACCATAAACATTGTAAATGCCGCCATCCACCTTGCGACATGAGTTTTAAACCTCAGTTTTGCAGTACAACGGCTGCCCCACCCTTCAAATTCAATCCTTCACTTCAATTCACCTTTCAATTGCTTCACGGCAGAAATCATCAAGGGCATCAAATCCGGTGTGGCACCAGTGCGAGCCCCTGAATGATTACGCTCAGCACGCCCTCAAAGCGTGGGTTGCTTGTGCTGGGGAAATACCTCTCCTTGCGAGCTGTGGTCGCCCGCACGTTAGAGGACCGGAGTTCGTAGGAGGACGTGGTGGGATTCTGCAACCTGGTCAGTGTGCTCCGTGAGGTAAAGGAACGTGAAACGGAAGGGCGCCAATTCCTCATTCAGCTCCCGTAGGAACCGACGAGTGCCTGGTGCGGGGGCATCCGGGGCTGAGATGTCGGTTCAGTAGTGAGGTGGCGCAAGATGTGGTCTGTGCGCCAGTCACGGTGTATCTCCGGATGTCCTTCGGGATCTTTCCTGGGAAGAAATCCTGTCGTTAAAAGACGGATACCGGCGATAGCTATCTCTCGACGCGCACTATGAGGTATGCTTTTAGCCGATGAGTTTGATGGAGTTTAGTCGGTAGTCGATTCCGTGGGGTGGGTTCTCGCGCGGCTTTCTCAAGACATAGTCTCCTACGAGGAATTGGAACGAGAGGAGAACATAGGTCTTCCTCTTCTCCCTCTTCAGCTCTGAGGTGCTCGAGTCCGATATTAATCGGTTTGTTACCCCCTCGACAGGGTATCCGGAAACGTATTCCGTAGCGTTAAAAAAAAGTGTGGTGGTAACGACTCGTGCGGGCTCAAGACCTTCTACCACCAGTAATGTTGCAAGTTATAGTTTTCATGGGTTTGATTTTTATTGCACGATGCTCTTTCATCATGGCAGTCTTTGGATGAACATTTACTAAGTACATATTTAATTACAAATATTGATACCTGCCTCTGGGATTTGAACACCACGGCCGCTCGATACAAATATACCGATCGTCTTATCCTTTACGGCACGACGACTTTTCTTACACTAACATCTAGAAATAAGACCATGACAACATGACTTAGTCCATATAGCAGATTAGTAAAAAAATAACCATCGACGTACCCAAATATGAACACAAGCTAAACCATACTTCCTTTTATTTTGGCTTCGAAATGGACTACAAAAAAATAGCTCATACAACTCAAGTTGCATAATATAAGATTGTGGCTGATTTTGCTTTTGAATAATATTTTTTTCATTAAATAACGCTGGACTACTTCTTAACACTGTTATGTATGCGGAAATAAATTTGAACGAAGAGATATTTTTAGCAAATGAATGACTGTAATGTATTGATCAAAATGTACTGTTATGCAAATGCCTTTTGAGATTCGTATACAGTGACATCTGCGCAGTATGTATTCACTTTCAAAACTATAAAGCTATGTCTCAATTTTGTTGTTGCTATTAATCAATTTTTCAAGCATCAGCTGGCACTAAAGACGACATTTTGATAATAGGGAGATCACACCTCTCAGATCTGATCGAAATAGTTTAGCGTATATGTAGATTTACGATTTGGATTGGTGTTGCCCGATACCCCGCAACAGCGCAGGTGGAAAATCGCTTATCTCGCTCCGACTCGCATCAAGAACGTATACTCGAAGACACCATGGAAACGGATCTACTTCGCCGAAAATAGAACGGTGGCTGATTCCTGGGCTAAATCTCAAATATCCAGACGAGTGCGCCATCTAAGCGAGTTAAAACCGTCCCGCGAAAAGTTACGGAGCCCCACTTCTTGTCTGAACGTCTGCCAGTGAAGACCGGGAGGGAACCGACAAACACCACACAAAATGGTGAGTTACTGATGACAGTGGAAACGTGATAATGTGTACAGTGTGAACTATGGACTGTAAAACGAGATCAGTGACGGATAACGCGGATCAAATCCCCGTGATCCGAATGTTTGCGGGCGACTCAGAAGAATTCACAAATTATGCAGTACAAAAGTGTTGTGCTTCTGCTACGATCAAGGATGACTTCTTTCATTTTAATCATCGAACACGAACACATGCAAATATGTAAAAGAACACACAGATTAATATTCATCACACAACTATTTTATTAAGGAATCTGTTAACATGGAATAACCAAACATTTTTGGTCATTTTCAGAGCGACCTCAGCAAGAACGACGTTGAAAGTGAGTATTGTTTGATTGTTTGAATTTATTATAATTTTTTTTATCTGGAAGTTAATCAACTATTAATAACGTACACTAATGACGTTATTCTTTCAAAATCATTGTGAATATAAAAGTTTTTGGAATCTCTAAATGTTGCACATTTAAATATGTATTATCGTGAAATGAAATGGTATCATTGATTATCAAATGGTATCAAATTAAATAATTATTGGCGGTGGTAGGCGGGTCAGCAAAGTTGGCGGCAACTGTTCATATTCGACGCGCGCAGAACGTTCCAAATTTAAACCGAAGCGTCACGTGATCCGGCACCGCCGTCCGCCCAAACAGAGAAACCGTGCTCGGATTTCACTGCAAACAAAAATTTGGGCGTTCTTGGCGTAGTAACTAAAACAATTAATAAATCTATCGATATATTTATATACTTATTATATCGTTGATTATAATTTGGTAAATTTAGGTTTCCTACAGTATTTATCATTATCAAGGTCGTCATTTTGGATCAGCTGCGTTTTGGTTTGCGAATAGATACACATTACAAATACGTTGGTTGTAGTGGTTATAGTCATATCATATTAAACTAAAATAGCTTGAAGTTTAAGCGAATTTAAGAAGAAGAGGTACCAAAATCGGGCTATATTTTATTAAATCTCAAATAACAAACACTTTTTAAACTGATAAATTGCATAACACTAATATCTAATTGCTTTAATTTTCATTCGATGGGTTCGTTAACGTTACCAATCAATTTGGTAAAAAATCAAATAAGACTCATCTCTCCTTTCTAATTTGCCCTTATTTCTTTATGATAAGATTTGATCAAGTAAGATTGTCGGTTTCTATTGGCTTTTGTAAGATTCCAATACTTTTTTTTTTAAAACGCCCTCCTATCCATTTATGTGCCGTCGATAGATTTTCGAGCAGCTTAACTTAGATAACTGAGAAATGAAACGAAAATAAATGAACTACAAATCAGTCGGATTTGGCACCCAAATTAAATTGGGGCAGAGTCGTGTTCTAATATTAGACTGTGACTCATTGTACAGTGAATATTGAAACACAGCGTGGAAAAGTATTATTCTGGGCAAGAATGTCCGCCCACACGTTCCCACACGGCGCCGAAGCACCTGGCAATCGTTTTCAGGAACATGTTCGAGAATTCGTTGGAACGTTTTCATAAATACTATAATTCAGAATACGCTGTGAATGGATTATTCTGATTCAATTTCGAATAAATAATAGAGAGGGGTTTGTGAGGATTATTTATACAAGATAGAAGTGTATTTATAAAATCAAATTATAATTTGAACATCCATGGAGCTTACACTTAATTCTCAAACAATAGATAAGGTAATTACAAAACTAAAAGTTTATACCTATATGATTTGATCGATTATAGTGTTTGAGAAAATTTACTATATCGGTTGCTATTGAATACCGGTTTCAACATAAAACGCCTGATGCTAAGCATAGCTTAGCGATCGAATTTGAAGCTGTATTTGTTCTTTGGAACTTTTGAAAACTTTGGAACTTTGGAAAATTTGTTCCTTGTTCTATGGAAAAGAATGAATCTAATTGAATGTCCCCGATACCAATCATCATTACATTAAAGCACTTAATCTATAAAATGACATTTTATCGAAATGGATTAAAACTTATCTTAATTTGATCTGTTTATTCAGGGGCGTCTTTCGCCTTCTCAATCTACGACTTTGAAGGCAAAGGCAAGATCGATGCCTTCAACCTTGGCGATCTCCTGAGAGCGCTCAACTCAAACCCCACACTGGCAACCATCGAGAAACTCGGTGGTACAAAGAAGAAGGGCGAGAAGCTGCTCACAGTATGTTCTAATTTTTTTTTTAATTAGTTACCTAGCTCAGCTTGTCACTTTTGCTATCATTTGACACATTTTTCCCCAAAGAGGTTTTGGGTTGGAAAATGAAAGCATGAGCGGGTGTGTATCTATTTATATTAGCTTAATTAGACTATGAGTAACGTCTTATCTAATGCCACGCGGTTTGTTGACCGTAACCGATTACCACAACAAGCCATGACCTTACAAATACATATAACAAAATTCCAAGCTACATGATCTTTAATATTTTTTTTTTTTTTTTCTGAAAATCTCACAACGTGAAGCTTGATACGAGTGCTCAAGACTAGCTTGTTAAAAACCTTATTGTGTAGTTAATAACAAGGCGCGCCTTCCAGCGTTTGTTAATCAAAATTAAATACATACTTTTGGTTATATTTTAGCTGTTCAGTGTATTTTTTTTATAAATCAAATTAACTTGCAGCTCGAAGAGTTCCTTCCCATCTACAGCCAAGCAAAGAAAGACAAAGACCAGGGAGCGTATGAAGATTTCCTGGAATGTCTGAAGCTGTATGACAAGAACGAAAACGGTCTCATGCTTGGCGCTGAGCTCACACACACGCTTCTTGCACTAGGTACTAATTTTTCACCATAAATTCATGTCACACTTCAACATATTTAAACTTTATTCTAAGCTACGTTCTTTATCTTCTATCTTCTATTATATATAAAAATGAATTTCTGTTCGTTAGTCTCGCTAAAACTCGAGAACGGCTCGACCGATTTGGCTAATTTTGGTCTTGAATTAGTTGTGGAAGTCCAGAGAAGGCTTAAAAGGTAAATAAATATGAAAATGCTCGGAATTAAATAAAAATAACAATTTTGTTTTTTCTTTGATGTGTCCCCCGTCGAGTGGATTCCTTTTGTTTGTTTTAAGTTTATTTTATACAAAAGCTTAGGTTTTGTAGGAGGCACTACGAAGTCTGCCGGGTCAGCTAGTAATTTATAAATTAATTATAATAAGGTAGCAAAGTCGCAGCTTAGTTCGAGATACTGCTAATTCCAATATTAGATTCAGCTTTTGCTCAAAACTGTAATAAGCCCTGTACAGTTTCCTGACTTATAAGTTAAGCTATTATGTTTTAATAAAACATAAACAAGCTAAACATAATATATCAATTACTTACATATGTATATCAATACAAAAGTAGTAGTTTTAAAGATATTATACCAATTAACCAGGTGAGAAGCTTGACGACAGTGAAGTCGCTGAAGTCACAAAGGACTGCATGGACCCTGAAGACGATGACGGCATGATCCCCTACGCAGGTAATTTTTGTTTTATTTTTATTCTCCCAGAAATCCAGTCGTAAGCATAATTATACATTTTATGTCATGTGCCCCTTTGTAGTTAGTGTAATGTTTCCCTTGTATTTAAATACGAGTGAAAACCCTGAGAATTCTAAGCTCCTTTATCACGACACTTGTCTTGCTCCTGTACTGATTAACAAAAATGTATTGTCGATTCTCTAATCCCTAGTATTCAAAGATTACCCGATACTTTACAAAATCCTATGAACTTGTATTGTGAGGCACGGTCCTTAGTTTGTGTGTTCCCTCATTCACTTGTTATACGTTTACAGCATTCCTGAAGAAGGTCATGGCGTAGAAGACATCACAACTCGTCATATCTTTAGTTATAAGATCGTAAGTAAGTGCGTCGGAACGCGGCAGTAGTACAAAGTTTGACTTATGCTTACGCTTCTCTGTCTTTATCTTTTATTCTTATTTCCAGCTTTTAATGTTTGCGATTTTAAGTCGGATATCATTTGTCAATCGACAAGATTCTAAGCTTCTTTATCTTCAAGCAGATTTCAAAAATCGATATTATTAACTCACTCATTTTGCCGATAACGCGATGTTCCAAATTTGTTTTTTGGATGTTAATATTGTTTTAATTGTGACAGCTTTCCTGCGACGAATGTGCGATGGCTGGGACCCTAAAAGACCGAAGCCCGGGACTGAGGAACCGGCGCCGGAAGCGCCCGCGGAGGGCTAAATTCCTCCGGTGGCGCCCGCAGCCAGCCCGCGCTCCCAGCCACGTCGACATCCCGTATAACATCTTAGATACGGACAAACCCCTTTTTTTATACGAACAACATAATATCAACTGTTTTGTACAACTTTCTACCTTTGACTGTACATACTAAAGTAAGATTAAATATACTGTAAAACACACGTTGTGCGTGTTTTTAAATTATTATTTATTTATTTATTAAGTACGTTTATAATGACAAAAATACAAAAAAGCATTATTAATATTTTATAATAAACTGTTCAAAGTTCATCCTGGTGTTATCATCAATTTTATTCGGAATGCTCTAGAACTACATCAGTCTATATAGTAACTACTTCTACAATAAATGATAGCTTTGATCTGTTTGCTGCACTCTTTATCTTATCACCCAAAGGTATTTATTGCTTTACATTATCAACGTTATTCATTTTATGTTAATGAAACAGTGAGACTACATATTTATCTTTGAATACATCTTTGTCATTAAGAAACCCTAGAAATATTTACAGGCGTCTGTGGCCGGTGTATTCGTGTCGAATGATGCGAATATGCCAAGAATAAAATTTACTTGTAGGTCCAATTCTTTCCAAATAGGCCTAATACCTAATACTGGTAACTCCGTGGACAATTCATATGATGAAGTAACATGAAATCAACAACAAACAACGAAATGCGGTACGACATATTGTAAGTCCGCTCGAGTAGGTGCTACTACCCTGCTTATTTCTCTCACGAAGGAGATATAATATATAATTCCTATTTGAAGTAATAATAGTCATTATTGAAATACATTACTTTTTGGAGTACTTGAAGTATAAAAGACGAAAGTCGTAAATGGAAATGTACTTGAAACGTAAGCTTGACTTTTAGGTAGAGCTTACAGAAATTATAACAACGTAATTGATATATCGACCTTATATAAAATGGGATATGGCATTCACATTGTGATGTTGACTAGTTTCGGTAGTAGCCAGCCAGGTTTTTTTTCTTCTCTATGCTGATAGCCTTGAGAGGCTATTTCAGCTTCTCATTGACGTGTAGGTGAGCTCACGGGTCTCAAACCGGAATGTTGCTAACACTGGCCCTAGCAAGAACAGTGCTTCGCAGAATCTACCATCGGATCGGAAACGCGACACACTGAGAAATTCCAGCGAGAAACTCAGTGGGCATAACCATGTGCTAAGGTGTCTAAGGCAAGAAAGAGTTCAGCTGACACAAATACGCCTGGCAGTTAAAAAATTAGTAAATTGTATGAACGACAATAGCCGATTTTCATCCAAAGGACCGTTGTTAGTTGACCTGCCCTCTGTGTCAATAAAAAGTCTGCGGCAACCACTTTTCTTGACCCTGAACGGGTAGTGCCATGCTCTAGTCTATTTCGGTGGCAGCCAATATTTTCTATTAATTCAAGAATTGTTTATAACGTTGTGGAAATTCAGCGATTTGATGATAACTTATTCGCTGAACTAAAAACTGAGTCTGAAAAGGTACTCATACGCCCGCACGCAACAGTACGCCCTGCGTCCTTTTCCTTCGAATCAGTCATACGTTCGTGCGTGTAGAGAGAAACAGCTGTTACACAATATATGTAATTTTATTGAGAGTTCAACCTCATGTCTCGTGGTAGCTGGTCATTTTAAAACATCATGCGCATACATGTAGTAGTGGTAATCTATCCCGACACCATATGGCCGAAGCTAAGGCACTTCTGCTAAGGTTTTTGTCACATTACCCTCAATTCACGATAAGTGGTGTTCGAATAATTTTAGAAAATCTGTGTTTTTCATAAATTTTGCGATAGTCACAGCATACCCTGTGTTTCATTATTATGAAATAAAATAGTATCAATAATTAAAAGCTACAGAACGGTTGAGTATTTAGTACAGCTGTGGTCCGTACCAGTACCACGGCTCACCTTGACATATGAGGACACAGGCCATCTCAGCAAACAGGAATAGATAGAACAAAGCTATGTTACGGTATGTCCGCTGTAGACACGGCATTGGCGTAATTATGTCCATGAGCTTCGGTAACCATTTTATACCATAGTTAAAACTTTTATTGTTTAATGTCGCGTTTATAGAAGATTTGCTTTTATAAAAAAAATTAAATAATAAAATTACATATTATTTTTTAAACAATTTGTCACTAACTTGAATTGTATTGTGAATAAAAGTATTTATTATGTACTCTAAGGCAGAATGCTCGTCGCGGTTTTCAATGGCATATTGTAGTTTCGGCGGCCTATTGAGGATAACACGCTCAGCGCATCAAACGACCGTGCCGATGTTTAAATCCAGCTGGTACCAATTTTGCTAATGAAATACGTACTATATACATGTTCACGAATGACTTCCACGATCAAGGAATAACACCGTGTAATAAAAATTAAGGCTGCAAAAATTGGAACAAATATTTATTAAATATAAACTCACAGTAGGAGGCAGCATTCATGTACCCACTTTACACCGGGCCCGCACGGGTAGGTACCACCGCCCTGCCTATTTCGGCCGAGAAGCAAAAATACGTTTCGGTTTTTAGGGTGGAGCAGCCATTATACTGTAATAGCTGAGACTTAAAACTCATGTCTCAAGATGGGCGGCGACATGGACGTGGTTAGAGTCTAAGGGATTCGGTGATCACTTAACACCAGGTGGGCCGTGAGCTTGGCCACCTATTTTAGAAATAAAAAAGGTGGGATGTGAGCCAGTCATCTATATACCGAATAAAAAAATCAAATGTAGCTTAGTTAAGGTTTTGCGGATATTTTAGCTGAAATTTTAAATTCATCTACGAAAATGTCTTTAATAGTACTTTCACTAATTTATATATTTGCTAAACTGCTGTGGGAGGCGGTGTTATGAATACCGTACCTTTGTCCTATATCTATTTTTGTATGCTGGGATATACTGCGAACTCATGTGTCAAAGTGAGCCAAGGTACTAGTACGTACTATAGGTGCACGAAAATACTCAACAATTCAGTAGCTTTTGATTATTGATACTCTTTTATTTCATTATGATGAAACGCAAGCACTGCTGTGATCATCGCAAAATTTATGAAAAATACCGATTCACTAAAATTATTCGCACACTACATATCGTACATTGAGGGTAGTGTGACAAAAACCTTCCGAGAAATACGTTAACTTCGACTGTGCAGTGTCGACATAGATCAGCACTACCCTATATCTTCGCATGGGTGTTGTAAAATGTGATTGAGTAATTCACTGAACAATAAACGTTTTTTAGAAGGATCGCGAATCGTCCAGGTGTATTCCTGCTGAACTTGGACGGCTGAGCGAGCTCGAAGGCTCCGTCAGAATCGGAAAGTTTGCTAACAATTGGTTGAGCGCCTCCAGAGAATGCTTAATAGCTCAAAGGCTGCCGTTTTGCGTGTGCACATACTATCGGTATTGGAATCCTGTGAGTAAATCCAGCGAAAAATTCAACGGGCTGACACTACAGGCATGATTCATGTCGTACTCTTTGGCGACTTTGTTGATGCTACCAGTATCTTTCAAAAGCACTGTTAGTGTGTGAAAGGGATCCATGAGGTCACTGGGCTGGTGAACGGGCAGCAGCATTCTTTGACTATTATCCCATTTGGTATTCACTGGCGGTGGGCGTTTTGTAAATTGTAAGAGTACGTCCCTCCTTTATACCAATTTCTACCGCGAAGACGTCATCCATTCCAGCTTCTAAGGTAGTAGGTATAGCCACTATAAATAATCATTTAATATCAGATGGGCCGTGAACTTATTTACCTACTTATACTATACAATAAAAATAGTAAAGAAAACTACATATACAAGCATAATAATAATATTTTTGTTGATGTTCCTAACCGTAACCAGATCCAAGTATTAATGACCTTTAGTGACCACTAAAGTCCGTATATGCGAGGCTCTGGTATTTAATGAACACCAGATATTCCCTGAACAAGTCTACTCATCTATAACTTTAATAAATGTTGTGTAACTGGAAACAAAATACGAAAACAAAGCAATATTAGTCACACGGCTGATCCGATATTGACTTCAAGGTCTGAACTACAATTGTTACAAAAATATTGATAGCATAGATAAAACGAAATCTTAGTGTAATCTGATATAATTAAGTAAGCAATACGCGTATATTATGTATTTTAAAAAAATACACTTTTTATTTTGACACATGTACTCATAGCTGTCCTGGTGTTACTGGCCCATAAATAAAGCGACAATTCCACTCGAATGAATTTAAACATGATTCTATTTGGATCTTAACTATCGTATGAAAACAGCCTTCAGTATGTACAGGTTCAAAATGAATTCTAATACCTAAGATACCTAATTCTAAATAAGAAGCACGAGGTGTGGAGTCCGGAATCGTATGACTTTGCACAAAATCATCCAAGTAACATTCTTTCACAAATATAACTCATTTGTTATTACAAATACTTTTTTAAGAAGTTAATAAATGTTATGTGTATGTGTGTTTTGCGTGTAATACAATATCAAAACAATTTATTAGATGTGAATTTTAAAACGTAAAAAGTAAAAATTACATCTCTATTCAAGACTTACACATAGTAAACGTGGACAATGACCCTTAAACGTTGAAGGGTGCCAAAAACACCCGCATTTACGCCAGGAAAAATGGCGCGGAAAATGTTTTCCGGCGATTGAACACTGTTCGGGTGAAGTCGGTTCGCGTTCGGGTGTGCTCGTGATTCACAGATAGTGAAGCTGTAACGCTGAGTTGCCAATTATTGAGAAACTCAGGATGCGATGAATTATATTCACTTATGTTTATTTATTTTTTGTTATTATATTATTATACAATGTACAGTGTAACGTTGTCTGTTTTTATTTAATTTCAAACTTAATTAAATAGACAGAAAATATTATATTATCAATAAACACGATTAAAGAACAGATTACTTATTAGGTGTGATTTCTATTAAATTATACATATATTTCAGTAGAACTGTGTCGATAGCATAATTATTAAATTTTTGAAGAATCGTCTAGATGAAAACAAAAGAAAAAAACATTGTTTATGAAAAAAATATATCGAAAACATATTTCCAGTAATTTTTTATCATTCAACTGGCAGTACCACAATATCGCTCGGGCCAAGTGTGCCGCTCGAAATGGCTTGAATAAGCCAGTACGTTTGTATTTATCTCCGAGGCAAGTGTTCCCCGGGCCGCGAAGTGTAAGATAGTGCAGTGATAACAGTGTCGGCACGACAAAGCCTTATCAAGTGAGAAAATTTAATAATAGACACATTTGAAAACACCGCATTACAAATGAAGCCCAACTTTTCATAATTATTTTTGGTCCTTTTTAAGTTTATTTTTTTTACTTTAACGCATGCGAACTAGGACCTGATTTTATTTAAATTTATTATTTAATAACATTTAATAATCTTCAATAATGTATGTACGTTAATAACATTGGTTTGTTATAGAAAAACGTAAACTTCATTATTTATAAATTATGTTAATTGTCTGTGTTTTCTTATCTTCGTGGGATATTTAATTGTAGTAGATTTTTTTTTGTTTGTTAAATTCGTAATAATATATAGAAATCATTGTTTTTGGTCTCTCTGTTTTCCGTTCTTGTTGACCTCGCGCTTATCCTATGTTCTAAGGTTAGACTTTAGCTAACATAGAGTTATTTTTTAAATACTCTACAGTTGCGTCAATTTTAAAGTGGGTAATTCGCATGAATATTAAACATATTTTTTTATGAATGTGGGGATTACTGGTGTCCCAGAGGTCTTTCCAGTTTCACCAGGGCAGGTGAAAATTAAACTACCATACGTAGCAGTATTGTAATTTCCAAAAAAAGTGATTACTTATTCATCGATAAAAATGTTAATTAACGTATTCGTTGGTATTAGGAACCCGAATGACGCGATGCAGTAACTAAGCCGGTTTAAAAACTTGTGTAACATAATGATGAGATCATTGCACATTGATCAAAGTTTGTGAATTAAAACTATTATTTTTACGGCCATGACCGTGTTGTCTGTGATCACGAAAACCGTAAAATATTCGAAAGTGTAATTATTTAACGTATTATATCCGTTTATGTCATTATAATGATAGTGTAAATAAAACTCGAGAATAAACCGTATGGTTAGTTTTAATTATGTTTTAACTCGCGAAATCGAAGTAAATACTAAAGTTTACCAAACGATATTATCTTACAATTTCTTAATAGAATAGTAATATTGTTAATTTGTAATATTCTATCTAATATATTAGTTTCGTATGAGGTCTATGACAATTACGTCAGTTTCGAATAGAATTCAAAGATTCAATGTTCATTTGTTTAAAAAAAAAACGAAATGCTGAATTTAATTGTCTATTCACGAATTAGTGGTCCGTATATATAAAAAAAGGACAACAAAGAGGACCAAGAGAAGCGAAATGAAAACGAATTGTTCGAAATATTGTTCTAGTAATATTACTTAGAACAAAAATAGCGTTTTGTAATCCATGCAAGACTACTGACACCTTATCTCGTTTTATGACTGTGCTCGTACTAATTACCTGACATGTGCCCGATAATTGTTCAGATGGAGCGCACATCGAAAACTCAACAAAGTTATACTCAATTTTGAAAGAGTGATTTTGTGAAAAGGCTATTTTAAGATTTTTGCGCTAGCAGCAGCGGCTTGGCTCTGGCCCTGGCATTGGGGACATCCATGAGCGATGGTAACCGCTTACCATCAAGAGGGCATTCTCGCCTGCATATAAAAAAAAAGTGCGAAATGACCAATCATACAGTAACTTAGGAGTAACAATGTGGTAGCTGTAGGACATAATCAAATAAATTGAAATACGTAAATTAGCAGAAAATTATAATAACGATATATCATCTTAAAAAAATCTAATACATAAAGACTTAAGACGTAATGTTATATTAAAAATAGCGTCTTACGTAAAATTATATTCGTCCTACAGCCGAGATCCTAAATAATTAAAACGCCCTATCCTCCAATCTCATGTAAGACTCAAATAAATTTAATTTGCCTTAAGATATTTACAGAATTTTGCTTGTAAGATTTACGTCAGTAATTTTTGTATATTTCAGGTACTAAATTTCAGGTAGGACATATAAAGTTCACCTAAAAATGGCCGAAGTCAACGACGGAGTTGCTGTCGAGAAGCACGTGGAAAAACATAACACAGGTGACAAGACCACTTATTTTCAAACATCACAATCTATTAACTTTATCTATTACACTAATATAGTGTGGATTAACTTATATCTCAAGGTGGGTGGCGCATTTACGTTGTATATTGTCTATGGGCTCCAGTAACCACTTAACACCAGGTGGGCTATGAGCTCGTCCACCCATCTAAGCAATAAAAAATTAAAACAAATTGAATGAGGAAAATATTTTAAATAATAAAGCTAAGTTCCTAACAAACTTATGATACTTAAAACTTTCACTGAAAGCTATAATGGCACAAAAAATAATAGTAAGAGGTTGGTAGCGCTGTATATAAATAAGTTATTGTTTTGTAAGCTGCGGCGGCTTTTTAAATTATGGAATCCGTCCTAGTGCGTAGCTGTACCTGGAAAGATGGACATTCTGAAATTCTAAATAAATGGAAATTAATTATTATAACTAATGTTCGGCAAATAATGTAAATTCGGGCGTAACCACAGAGACATAAATATTTCATTATATTATAATTTTACCTGCGAAATTTGTCGTTTAGTATACAGAAACTTGAAATATTTTTTATAAATAAAATGTTATTTTATTCATAATTTTTATATCATAAAATATTTTGTTTTGACATCGGTGCATCTCTGCCAGCGCAGTGGTAATTATTCGATGTATTTCTTGAAAAGGTCAGGTGTACGGAAGCTAAGAAATTCTTTAAAAGCATTTTATATTACCTCTAAAATTCAATACCCAAATGCCTCAGGGTATTGGATTTTTTTTTCAGCCAAAATAGATGTCCAAGTTTTGGAAAGTAAAAATTTGTCGGCGCAAGGTCTGCTGAGTAGGGTGGATGACGGGTTCAGTATTGTAAAACGGTGACTTTATATTAATAAGTAAAGACCTATTACTTTACCGTCTGTTTTGTCAGTAAAAAAATGAGAAGTTTGTAACATTTTGATACAGTAACATTTTTTATGTATGACTGTCGTTAATAAAGCTCGTTAATAGATGCTAAGCAACAAAAAAATTTGAAAAATTTGTCTGTAAATCAAAAGACGAGAAAACGATAGCTTTTTGGATTCTGTCTATTATAAAATATGAAAAATTCAAGAAAATGTTCCTGTTGTATAAAATATTTAAATTCGCACTAATGTTAGCAATCCCGTATGGTCTAGTGGCTAGGATACCTGGCTTTCACCCAGGAGGCTCGGGTTCGATTCCCGGTACGGGAAACTCTTTTGTATTTTTTACGCACTCTAATATTTAATATACTTTTTTTTGAGCTTAACATTCAGAGTGAATATACAAATGCCATCCTTAAGTTTAAATAAATTATTCTTGTTATACGAAGACACAAATTATCGAGCATTAACAGCCTGCGCATCAAGTCGACAATGACCGGGGTTAACGTGGGCGACCTCTTAATTCACTTTCTTGAAGACAAACGTCCACATTCCTCAGTTATTACCCGGGTTGTACATACATGTATACAGACATCAGTGTTAATAGAATCGCCCCAGTTCCAAACAATAATCGTTTAACTTTTACGTCCCAGTATGACGCATCTCTAACAACATTTAAAAAGTTTGACACATTAGAGAATGTAGTACCTAAAGCGTATTTTTTTAAGTGCCTGCTTATTAAGCATTTAATAAATAAAAAAACATACTCAGAATGTTAGACTGTTTTTGTCACACGACGCTCCATGATTACTTTTCTTCACTTAAAAGTTGATAGTTGTGTTAATTAATAAAATTTATGTTCCTGAAATGTATATAAGTTGGTATACCTCGTGGTTGATAACATCAAAGATAGGTACTTAAGAAAATCTATTATTTAGGTTGCAAACATTGGAACATACATATTTTATATTATTTTACCTAATATTTATTTAATGTGTATCTATTATAAAAACAATTGATTCACCAGTACTAAAAAAAATACTAATTTCATGTGAGGTTCTTCTCGAGAAATTCAATATTGTTTAAAGTTCATCGTGTTCAGTTGGTAATAATTGGTACGACATATTTATGGTATTCTTTCTGACCACAGCACGTGCACGTATAATTGTGATTTATTGAATTAATTTAACGCATCGTATCAGCAACTCCGCTCACATGATATGAACGTGATTCCTTATTTTTCAAACTGAGTCCTTAATTATTCCACATTAAATGACAAAAAGTTCAAAATTTTATGTGGTTGTTTTTAATTATACCCTTTTTTGTGATATTTTTCGAATTTCGAATGCTATTTGTTGACAATTATCTATTAATATCGATTAACATAAACCAACATCGATATAATAAACAGAAGATACGTTGATAATTTCATTTTATTATCAGCACGTTATCGTGATGACATAAGCTAAGCTGTTTTTAAAATAGGAACAAGATATTTCTGTCAAAAACGCACCGACCTACGAGACTTTTGTATAATGTATTTAAATTTCACTCAAGGACATATCACCATGATGTATGAAACGTCAACTGTGGACGTGTGCGAGTTTTTGTTACGGTCGAATAACAATCATTCGGATTACAATATATTTACATATATTTATTTCCGTCTATAATATTATTAGTGTCAATAGAATAACGCCAAAGCAGATTCACTTTTGAGCTAACTCGTACCGTACGGTTTGTACTCGCGTTTATTGATTGTCATTACATTATTTTTTCAGTTTCTATAGCTTTACAGTTTTCCTGTTAGCAGACAACTGAAAATCGAAATAAATGATCGAATTTTTTTTAAAGTTAATATGTCATTGAAAATACTTGTATTATTTCCCCTTTGATATGTTTTACTTTTTATAAAATTGAATTTGATGGTATTGAGCGAGCGAATTTGGGCCATTTACTGTCCTCGCAGTAGCATAAATAGATCATCAGTAGGCGTTGCATTCTAAGAATACTCACAATAAAATGAATGTTTCTAAACGTTCATATTGAAGAAAGCGTTGTTGTTTTCTAAAAATCGACATTTATACATCGGAACCATGCAATCGTATGTATTTTTATATATAGATAAAGCTGATCTCGTGCAGTTTTTGTCATAAAATACAGAAAAAAACAGCAAAAACCTCAACACAACTGAAAAACAATGAAATTGACCAAAAAAACGTATTGCGGTGTTTTTTTTTTTTGGGACTAATTAGCACAACGGTAACAAAAGGTATCAGTTACGAAGGAAGACAAAAAAAATGAAAATGGTGAAAATTACGGTGGTATATTTTTTCTCGGTGCCAGCCACTGAAGTCACCTTATTCAATTGGCGTGCCGGGGTGATAATTACTGTGAATAAATGAACTGATTCTAGACTGTTGCAAATCAGATAAAATAAATGACAAAATGAGTACATGATTACTGAAGTTTAAGTACACTAGCTTAGTTTTTTATACCATAAATAAAATTAAAAGGAAACTTAAAATTTTTTAGGGTTTCGTTAAAATTCAAAAACATAAAAATGCAAGTAAGTATTTACGTGGAAACAAAACAATTGATTTATTGGAAACAAACATATTTTTTTAAAGCTTCTATGCATTGTAATAGGCGAAACTGATGGTTTTTTAACGATATAACATGACTCGTAGTTTCCAAAGGGTACCGTGAAGTGAGTAGACGTTGATTTATTGACTTTATTGGAATAGTTAATGACTTGCAAATTAAAAAAAAAAAACAAATTTATAAACTCAAATTACTTTTTACTTGACAGGATGTGTTGTAGATCATAAATTGGCAAGATGAGGAAAGAGAGAACCAGAATGAGAAATAGTTATCAGCCATTGTCTCGTATAGGTATGATCCAAGGATTTTTTAGATACGTTCATATAGCCTTTAACATAATTTCTAATTTATATTTATTTGGATGAAATAAACAGGCGAGTGGAATGTTCAATTGGCTGCACCCGCATTGAAATACCATTTTAAATGTCATTTCAATTGTGATATTTATTAGAGTTAGGGCTAAGGTTTTTGTCATAAACTACTTTTGATACGAAATCTGTTCTAATATTTCAGCACTTGTAACTATTAAGCTGGATTAGCCCTTATCTGTTTGTACTACGTATCAATACTGAGGGTGTTGGTTAATGACTGATTCAAATAAAAATCGATAATATTATATAAAAAAATGGTTTACGCTGAGATTCTTTTAAATAAATAATAGTTTAAAAATACGCTTTTATAGAAAATCCAACTAAAAAATAGAAAATAAACTTTAATACATTTGAATTAAAAATAGTGTAAGAAAAAATGATTTTATTGTAAAAAAAAGCGTGGGGTGCCTGGTATCAGTAGTTATAAATATTTTATAAACACATATGAGTAGAAGGGTTATTTTGATAATATTCTGAAAAGCACCCCACGATTTTTACAATAAAACCATTTTTTCTTACACTATTTTTAATTCAAATTTATTAAAATTTATTTAGTTAGATTTTCTATAAAAGCGTATTTTTTAGCTTTTTTAAACTATTATTTATTTTTCATTTTTTAGTTGAATTTTAATTTTTTCAATAATTTTTTTTAAATATTGAACTGTCATCGGTCCTTAATAAGTATGCCAAATTTCGAGTCAATCCGACGTTTTGAAAGGGGTCAAAATCATGTTCAAAGATTCCGTTACATACTAACATACATACGTTTGAAGCTAATGAAAGCGTTTTAAAAAGAAAGATAGTAAACTTAATCCATAATGCAGTTCAAATCAGAGAATACAAAATACATTAATTTAATCTGGGTACTGTTCAGTGTGAACCTCAGTATACGAATATCATAAACACAATTAAAGTCATTTACTCTCGTTAGCGCGATATTGCAGAGTCTTCGCCCTCTGGCGCCTCCGTGACCGTGGTATTGTTTCGGCCTACAGCCTATTGTTTTGCAAGCAGCTGAGCTCGCGTTTTGTCCGCATTTTGACTGATACTTAACTCATTAGTACTGACAATGGAGATCATCACTACACATAATCTCTATAAGAGGCTATGAATATTTGAAAATAATTATTGTTCATAAGTCGCAGAAAGACTAGGTAGTCTAAGTGATAATAAGTCGAATTTATAAATGTCGCGAAAATATCAGCTCGAAAGGATAGAGTTGTCAGTCGAAGTTATTAATACTATGTCTTGTAGACTTTAGACATCTAAATATGGCGCCTTTGGGATTCAGTTACCGGTTACCATGAGTCGGTATCGATGAGCTATGGAATCGTATATTTTATTGTGCCTTAATCATTAAAGAAATATCGAGTATATTTTATTAATTATCCGTATTTACTAGTGTTCACCCAATAATCAATGACACCTCAAAATTTAGATTCGTTTTGTTTAATTACATTTGCTATTTTATTGTGTTATTTTCTATGGTATTTCGAAAACTATTAAAAAACCTCTTGACAGGCAGAGAAGAAAATGGCGCTTAGCTGTTAAACTAGCAAATTATTCAAAAAATATTTATAAGTATTTATGACAAAATCTCATTAATAGTTACTTAATACATATTAACAGCACAAAAAAGTAGAATAAGATAACTGAATTATTTTTATTTACTTTGAGTAACTTATTTATTGTTAATATCATGAATATTAAAAATGTATTTAGAATATCTTCATGTACTCGCCTACCCATCTACGAGAATTAAAAAAAAAAATTGTAATCGATAGTACAAATAACCTTGAGTTTTATAAAACGTCCTCTTGGAATTATCGCAGTGATTTTAATACGCAAATAAAATATATTACAATGTTGTGTACGTACAGAGTTATTTTGTTAATTACTTAAGCAGTCAGTGTATAACAACATTAACTATATTGCTATTATCGGTAGGCAGCGGCTTGCCTCTGCATTGCTGATGTCCATGAGCGACGGTGACCACTAACCATCAGCTGGACCGTATGCTCATCTGTCTACAAGGTCAATAAAAATAAATAAATAAAGGGAACTAAAACTCAAAATTTGTTCATTTTAACTATGAAAAAACACAAACAGGTTCTTTTTTTTTTATTGCCCTTGTAGGCAGACGAGCATACGGCCTACCTGATGGTGAGTGGTTACCGTCGCCCATGGACTTCAGCAATTCCAGGGACAGAGCCAAGCCACTGCCTACGGTTAGCTCTGGAATGTCGATTAAACTATTTTAGTCTTGGTAGAGTACAATAGAACGCTGTTCTACTTATTATAATCTAATGGGAACTATGATAGCCCATTAAGAATGGTTGTGGATTAATCGATGCAATTATAGTTTGACTCACATGATCTCTGATGTTAACTACAGTAGGAAGCAAAGTATCTATATCGGTACTTACTCTAAACAGACCTACCAGTAAATATATTGTTGGAACAAGGTCACTAAGAGGAATCGGTTACAGTTAAATAGGATTCACAACAGTAATTACGTAGATATATTAATTAGGTGCATGATAGATTAGTTATAGATATTTTTACAGATGTTCTGAATATTAATCTCTTACCAAACCGTCGCTATTTTTAATGGCTTTATACAAAATGTAGCTTATTAGTTTTGTTAAAAAAAAATGCTTTGATCGATTGACGTCCCCACGGCCCACCTGGTGTTAAGTGGTCACTGGAGCCTACAGACATCAACAACGTAAATTCCCTCACCCATCTTGAGACACTTCTAAGCTCTCCATTTTTACTGTACAGTCTCAAAACATTGCTGTTGATTTATCATTGCTTGAAATTTATTGGAACAACCTATGGCCATAGTTCTTCTTATATACATAGGTATGGTATGGTCTTATATACATATTTTGGTGATAGGACCTCTTGTGAGTCCGCGCGGATAGGTACCACTACCCTGCCTATTTCTGCCGTGAAGCAGTAATGTGTTTCGGTTTGAATGGTGGGGCAGCCGTTGTAACTATGTATACTGAGACCTTAGAACTTATATCTCAAGGTGGGTGGCACATTTACGTTGTAGATGTCTATGGGCTCCAGTAATCACTTAACACCAGGTGGGCTGTGAGCTCGTCAACCCGGCTAAGCAATAAAAAAAAAGTTTTTATATTGGCCATGTAAGCTATTGGAAAAAAATCGATGCGAATCCACGCGCCACCACTTAGGCTTATGATTCTTTAATAAGACGTGAAAATAGTCGAGTTGTTTATAAACATGATTCTTAAGTAATCTTTTGTGTTTCAAATGCACCGCATCAAATCAAATAAGGATGTAGTAGGGTTCGGAATGATTAAAGAATACAAAATATGTATTTGTATCGTTTCTTTAGAAGTACACTAACAGTGGCCACAATGATTTTCGGTATCTTTGAAATTATTAATAAACATAAGGCGTGGTTAAAATAGGTGCGGTCTTTACTGGTCCCGAGATTTTACAATGCACGATGATTAATGAACTGTAAATACAATAGGGGCTACCGAGATAGCTGTCTGTATTTTCATAATCTAATAATAAAGGTAAAATTTATTTCAATATCAGTGAAACCCGTAAATTCAATTTAAAAACAAAGGCTGTAGGTTTTATTGTTATTTTTTGTCATAATTTAGAGAGGTTATATGGCAAAATCCACATGTTAGATAGCGTGCGTACAAAACATATTAGCTATTTATCAACTTGGAAGACCGCGAGGTAAAACCGCGATCCATAAAATGTATTATTACAAAGTAAATATGCCCCTCTGTGTATTTTTATTATACAGTATCAATAATTGCTAACATTAAATTATAATTGAGTGGTAGAACTCATCTCCTTTAAGAGAAAACCCAAACAGCTGTAACAGTTGTCTCGTTCTAAGAGAAAATGGTTCTGGGACATTATAACAGAAACCGATGTTGACAATTTAATCTGTAAACATCTGCCTTATACAATTTGCTACGGCAAACCTATTGTATTCAATTATGAAACACTTCCTCTTGTCCTATTCGAGCGGTATAATTTGATGAGCTTATATGATTCGTTAATGACCACGTTTATTCATAGGAAGACATTCCCGAAGTGAAGTCGAAACTTATGAAAATTAGTTTTAATTTGCTTGACGAGTAGTAGCACACATATCTTAGCATAACATAGAATGAATACGACTTGCGTGTGCATTTTTACTTTGTTTTTTGAATCTAGGAAGACTTATATTTAGTACATTCGTCAGATCGGATGCAGTGAGGGGATTAGCTAAACGTTAGGTACTGGAGCACAATTCGTGTTTAGCAGGACTCGTGTTTGATTGGTAAATTACCGGACGAGTTCAAACAACACGCACGTCTCCCTACCCACACTTGTAAAACGCTATATATGTATATATATTATTTGAACTAAATAAATCTAGGTATACCACATGCCCATCAATACTGCATGATGGAATAGTTTAATCTCGCTAATTCTTATCCTCCTTCTTCCTTCCTTATGCCAAGGCCTAACCGAAGAATTGAAAGCCGAAACTTGAAGGCTGTTAGCGATTTCTCATAAAATAAAATGAACAATATAGAGTTGCATACAAGCAAGAGATAGACGAAACGAAGCCACTCCAATTCTCACATTTGACTGTGGGATATTTTTTCCATCGCACGACATCATAATATTTACATCTTTCAATTAACATATTATTTATATTACATAATAAGGACGACATTAGATAGAATATATTAAAAAATAAAAACAAAAATGTATAATATTTGCTAAACATAAGAAAGAAAGGCCGAATAATCACTGATCGCGAGCACGAAATACTGTTGATGCCTTTTATAATACAATATAAATAATAAACAAATACTATATTACTATTTTACTGGTGGTAGGACGTCTTGTGAATCTGCACGGGTAGGTACCAGCACCCTGCCTATTTCTGCCGTGAAGCAATAATGCGTTGAAGTTGTATTGTTACTAGTGAGACCTTAAAACTCATGTCTTAAGGGGGGTGTCAGCATTTACATTGTAGATGTCCATGGGCTTCAGTGACCGCTCAACACAATGTGGGCCGTGCGCTCGTACATCCATCCAAGCTTAAAAAAATACCCGTATATTTGACACTGACGTAGCGACAAAACAAAGTATCTGTGACATGTTTAATCATTTAGATTATTGGGATTCCACAAATTAACTTTCAAGGTTGAAATCCTAGTTTTCCTGCAAAAATCAGTGACACTGGTTTTTTTTTCAATTTAAACTGCAGTCACATTCAATCGCAACTAAATTTAAATGACACCGGTTTTAATGATAACTACGATGATACGGCAAAATGTTTCAGGTACATTCTGAATAAATTATTAAAGTTTCTGCCGGTTTCTTTATTAGTCTATACATATAAATAAAATTGGAGTATCTGTTTCTAATATTGAAATAGCCTTTTTTACTACATGCATATGTATATATATATACAGTGCATACATCAAAATAACATTTTTTACAATTTTTGTCTGTCAAATCTCTGGAACGGCTGAACCGATTTTTACGGGACTTTCACTGATAGGTAGCTGATGATATAAAGAAAAGAAACTTAAGCTACTTTTTTTAGACTAGCGTCGCCCCGCGGCTTCACCCGCGGTACGATAATAACCGCGGGCAACATCGCGAGACTCAGCTATCAATCAATAATAAAATTTAATGTTTCCGAAACGAAGCGCCGCAGGACGCCCTCCTGCTAGATGGAGCGACGACCTGCGCAAGGCAGCTGGCAGTAACTGGATGCGTAGAACCGAAGATCGGGTTCAGTGGCGAACTTTGGGGGAGGCCTATGTCCAACAGTGGACTGCCGCAGGCTGATGATGATGAAGCGAAGCGAGGGCGGGTCGCTTGTGTCAAATAAGTCTACACTAATTTATACAGAGCGCACGTTGGTTGTTTGTATACCTAAATATTTCCATCACGTTTTTATTATTCGAACTCTAGTAGTTTTGTCGTAAGTAGCATCAAAGTAACTTCGATGCTCCTTATTCGTTTAAAGGATACATTCTGATCAGCCATAACAGGAATTAAATTGAACAATATATTTCGCCCACTGGTGTGTTTGTAGTCAATATAATTGGAACGATTAGCACAATTTAGTCGCGACATTGCGTGCAACTTACCATTCCGTAGTTTGAACAATTAAGCCCCGTAAAATTGCTTAAAGAAGAATTTGTTTGTTTTTTTCGATACAAATAATGTTATTTCGAAGCCAAGAAAGGAAAAATGATAATGTATCTTCAAGCAGCGGTTTTAATGAATCAGATAAATAGAGAGAATAAAAACAAAGCTAAACTTAAAATTGTTGTATATATTTTCTCAAATTAACTGTGAATAGTTCTTCGTTGGTTTTGTAGTTTTGTTAACAAGAGAGAAAAGAAGGAAAAAAGAGTTTTGTAAACTATCGTAATGTATTATCTAACTAGGATGGGCAGCGTTCGGGAAGCTGCGCCAAATCATTTCATTCCAAGTACCGCAGGGTATTGTCAGTGTTGACATATGGAAGCGAGACGTGCTCGCTGACAACGGGCCTTATCAGAAGGCTCAAAGTCGCTAAAATAGAAATTGAGAGGGCTATGCTCAGAGTTTCCCTTCGGAATGGAATAAGAAATATGGAGATTCGCAGAAGAACCAAGGTGTATAGCCCGAAAGATTGCAAGATTGAAATGGCAGGGGCTAGGAGCATTGCTCGGAGAATGTAGAATAGATTAGCCCTGGGACGGAACATTTTCTGTAGTTGCCATCGTGGGTCGGAAAGAGCAGCGTGGAAAGGCGGACGAGGAGCTAGGAGATGCGAGGATCGACGACCTGCTAAAAGTTGTGGGAGCTAGTTGCAGGCTGTGCACGAGTGCTTATTCTAGAGAACATTGGAGGAGGCCTATGCTCAGCAGTGAATGTCCGTGGGCTAAAAAAAGGGCTATCATAAAAAGTATTTTTATTTATTTATTAATATTGTTTTAATAGCCTATAATAAATAAAACACACATTCATATTCATACATCACGCGTTCAAAGGTTTAAATCTAATAAAAACTGGAATTTTCTAATGGTTTACGGATACCGGAAACACACTCGAATCACATACGAAGTAAATGAAATGCTGAATGCGTTCTGTTCGATCCTACATTTTCATTTTCTCGATACAAATCGTGATAGTATCAAAGCCAAGTGAAATCGAAAACATCAGTTCTCAGTACGATGTACTTGGAGATGTAAATTAAGTGTGTACATCGCCAAGTGAGAAGCGTTCGTGATTTGTCCCGCGCCGAACGCGTGAGGTCGCATATGAATTAGTGTATCGGGCGCGGTCGTATTACTTTTACCTTTACAGTAAGTATAATGACGTTATCTTTGTGAACCCAAATGTACTATTGTATTATTTAACACATAAAATATACAAATGAAGACGCAAAAGTCTTAGTATTTTCGAAGCCGTCATGGCCTAAGGGATAAGACGTCCGGTGCATTCGTGTTGAGCGATGTACCGGTGTTCGAATCCGGCAGGCGGGTACCGATTTTTCTAATGAAATACGTATTCAACAAATGCTCTCGATTGACTTCCACGGTGAAGGAATAACATCGTGTAATAAAAACTGAACAATTTTTATTTGCGTAATTACTGGTGGTAGGACCTCTTGTGAGTCCGCGCGTGTAGATACCAACACCCCGCCTATTTCTGCCGTGAAGCAGTAATGCGTTTCGGTTTGAAGCGTAGGGCAGCCGTTGTAACTATACTTGAGACCTTAGAACTTATATCTCAAGGTGGGTGGCGCATTTATGTCGTAGACGTCTATGGGTTCCAGTAACCACAAAAAAAAGTTGTAATGTTTCAATAGCCAATTGTGGATCTTTTGTTTTGAGCTACTGGCGTAATAAAAGTTAATTTGTATAGTAATTGTAAAGTTGTAGGTCGTTTTTGGAGTGTCTATGTGCTCTTTCTGTGATTGCCACAAAATGTTATAGGCATTTTAATAAAAGCTTAAACATTAATTTCACTATATAGTATATTATTATGCTTAATAATAATCATAAAGCAACAGGAGCTTGTTCAAAGACCCAAAGCGCATTACTCATTTTAATGGGTTTCTGTGTTTCTATTTATTTTGAGAAATGGTAGGAAACCTTGTAGTCGGAATATGAATTTTTTGTCATAGCAAAACGTCTGCCGGGCATACCAGTGTAATATATGTTCCTTTAGTTTGAAAGGCAATTCATAATATTGTATAGTAACAAGTATGAGTTGTCGACTCTCAAACAAATCAATAATATTTTTTTTATAATTCCAATATTAAATTAATATCTTGAAAAATATTAGGAACCTAAATATTTGGGTTATCCAAAAGCTGTTTATGTACATATATGTATTCTATCTTGAGCAACTGTATTAAGGTCTAGTACAAACAAGAGGAATTCTTGCATGAAGCCCTCAATAAATCAAACAATAAAGTCTTGTGCACACTCTTAGCCTTTTGTAACGACAGTAACGCGTTTACTGACTGTGCTCTGTTTACCTGCTGATAAGATCGCAATCAGGTTATCTGAAGTAAAGCAGGACGAATATAGTGTGACCTGTCTCTATACTTCATATTTCCAGCGATGATGTAAGTTTTAGTTGGATTCCGATTGTAACATACTAAGGTCACCGGTCGCTTGCTACATCGGTATACATAGTATTACCTTAGATTTAACCTATTATTAATAATATTTATTTAATCGGTTTTCGTTTTAAACTTATATAGTTGACCTGCTTTTCTAATTGAGTTTGAGATAGCTTAGTCTATCTTCTATCTATCTATCTATCTATTTATATATATAAAAATGAATTGCTGTTCGTTAGTCTCGCTAAAACTCAAGAACGGCTGGACCGATTTGGCTAATTTTGGTCTTGAATTATTTGTGGAAGTCCAGAGAAGGTTTAAAAGATAAATAAATATGAAAATGCTCGGAATTAAATAAAAATAACAATTTTGTTTTTCCTTTGATGTGTCCCCCGTCGGACGGATACCTTTTGTTTGTTTTAAGTTTATTTTATACAAAAATTTAGGTCCTTTATTTATCGATTGAGCCACTATGAAGTCTGCCGGGTCAGCTAGTAGAAAATAAAAGAAATGGAGAAAACTCTTTACTGTTCCACCTCTTAAATTATTAAGAAATTTATCGTGACAAAAACATTTTTATTATTAGTATCAGAAGCAAATTACCTCACGCTACAAGGTAAATTATCACAAGAACGAACATGATATAAACAACTCAATTTTTGACAAAATTTAGCTCTATATTTTTCTACTTATACGTGTGAGCTTACAATACGCCTCGTCACCAGAGAAGAGCGAATTTTCTTGATACCGAAATGTAATTAATGTAATGTTATTAATGTATCTTGTAGGTAAATTACGTCACCAATTAATAGCAGGCATAGAAATCAGTCAACGTCAATCTAAAGGTAGTATTTCGATGTTGGCGACCAGGGCGACTAACGACTGCGACCCTGGTCGCCTGTCACCTGACGACCTGTGGCATTCCGCGCGACCGGGTCGCTTGCGTTGTTTAGGGCTCAATGCCGTCATTTTCCACACATGATAACGAATTAGTAATAGATGTAGTGTCTAAATACCCACACCCATATACGATTCTGCACCCCAGTCATATCAAGAAAACGTAATTCGAGAGAATATTTGCGAAGAAATTGGAAAAATTCTTGTTTCTGAAAGCAAGGCAAACAAAATGAGAGTATCATCTTCTTCTTCTAATAAAATCTGTATAGCTCTTTTCCTAGTTGCGGATAAATTGTCCGACATCATTGTACTGAGCACTAGAACACAACTGTATACAATAAAAGCTGCGGGCAGACTGGGCGTCGGTCGCGGTCTCTGACATCGGAATGCCACTGATCGTCAGGCGACAACCGACCAGGGTCGCGGTCGCTAGTCGCGGTCACCTGTCGCCCTGGTCGCCAGCATCGGAATGCTACCTTAAGCCTCATAGTAAGGCGACATTAGCTAATTTAAAACAGGTAACGAACAAAATGAGTCAACAAAACGTTTATCTGTATGCGAATGAAAATATCGTATGCTTATTAAACTTATTTATGAGGAAAGTACTAATTAAAATGAGGTTTTATTATACAGTCGAAGGTCGTTTTTAATTATCTGCGTAGTGTTAGAATTTACGTACGTACCTATTTTTAAGTAGACATAAAAAAATAGCATTCAATTTTCAAAGTATGTATATTTTAACGCACGCACACTATATATTAAGGCAAGCAGACTTAATTTGATCATGGTTTTAAAGACGACTGTTTAAGTTCCAAATTGGTAAATCTAAAATTTGCAATGCAGTATTTAGTGAGAGCGGAGTCATCAAGGGAAAAAAATATTTCCACAACAAATCTAGTCTAAGCTAAGATATAGCTAGAAGATATAGCTAAGATAATAAGTTCCTTTAATGAAAACACAAAAATATGATACAAATGACTTAGTCCGATGATGAATCTGTAAGTGCTTTATTTAAGCTGACGGAATCCCCTCATAGCTTATCGAGTAAACTAATCGATATAATTATTGTTTTGACATTTATCTATTATTCACAAAATTTATTATTCAGTACTTAATGTTTGTTTTAATGAAATTGAGCTAATTATTTGGTATTTTATAACCTTTTAGATTTCTTTTTTTAATCAATGTCCATTTTATAATAAACCCAAGACCAAAAATAATTTTCTAATAATTAATTAAAACCTAATTTTAAAATATACGGTATTAATTTATCTTTGTATGTAACTAAAGGTCCGTTTTAATTGGTATTAGCATCAACAGTTCGATGTTTTTAATTGAGCTTCAATTAAGTTTACTGCATAAAAATAGCTGAAGAAGTGTTTTTTGTTATGATATTTTTTCCAAATTTTAAACTTTAAATGCCTCTCCGGTAAACTTGTAAAAATGTCGCTTAAAAAATAATTTCACTACTCAAAAATAACGGGTAGTCGTTTAATACTTTCACATTAATGGAATTGAGACAATAAAATCAATCACGCATTTTATGGTCCACGAGAACCAACACTTAATTTTAAAATAGTAAGCGAGATAATATATTTATAACCTTCTGGAATGGTATCGAAATGGATAATATGACATGTGTGAAGCCACAAAGTAATCAATGCTTTAAGAGTGTGACGCGTACTAACCGTTCTAATACTTCAATGTTCTAAATGAATTAGGAGCCGATTGACAACCTATATTTCAGAATGCAGGATTAAATTTGCATAAGCTTTCAGATATAATTCAGTCTTGAATGATAAACGAGCCTGATATTTTAGGAGATATTACGCACAAGTATATTTCTTTTTCTTAAATTATTCTCTAATTGCAGAACGATTAGAAGTATTTTTGTATAACTGAAAAATAGAAGGCGGCAGAAGTACATAGATAGAATTTGGTCGAAATTTGAATATGATATTCGGTTATCAAAATTTTTCGAATATCAAATTCTAATTTTGACCAGTAGCACCTTGGTCATATATGAACACCAAAACTGTGAATTATTCAAAACTTTGGAAACTGTAAAATGTATTAATAGAACCGAGATCAAAACAGTGGTTTTAGTTAATGACAGCCCTTTTGGAGATCTTGACAGAACACACAAGCAACTTACTGATGATAATAATATTGGGGAAATATATCTGTGTTCCATTGTTTTTCCTCAAATCTCTGTTGGCTACAGTACCGTACTTACTTTTTTTTGCCCTTGTAGGCAGACGGGCATACGGCTCACCCGATGGTGAGTGGTTATCGTCGCACATGGACTTCAGCAATGCCAGGGGCAGAGCCAAGCCGCTGCCTACAACTTTGATGTAACGATCAAAATTTTTATATTCTTTGTCCCTGTCTCCTACCACGAGTGAATTCTAATTGTCACATTACTTTTGAACTAATAAAATATTTACTCTAATTATTGTAAGCATTTAATTTTGCATGTAAGTTATCTGCGTTTTAAAAACCTGGATAGTATGCTGCTATTCATTTAACATATTAGACCACGAACGTACTCCTCAGAGTACTTAAGATAAAAAAAGTATATTAATATTTCACGAAGTACGATGTACCTTATTCACAATTTTATTCAGTACAGTAGAGAATAATATTGGATACGTGTTATGATTGAAGCGTAAATAAATCTAGTACACCGCCATCTAGCGGCGTATACTAAATATACTACAAGTTAAATGGTCTGTTTCTTAACTTTATAAGCTTGAGGAAAATAAATAATTTTAGTTCATTTGAAGGCTAGCAGATGGCAGTAATCGTTTCAAATTGTTCCAAATAATTTCAAAAGCTTAATCTAAATATTATGTAGATCTTATCATAACGCTTTTAAGAGTTTAGTATGATATAGTAAATCTTTAATTTTTAAGTTTCAACAGTACCCACTCCTTTTTAATACGCTTTTATTACGTACTAGTGGTACCACAGTAGTCGAAATTCGACTTTAATTAATTGGAATTGTAAGTTTGTACACTATTATGATTGTATTTTATACTTCTATAATCACAAATTTCGCCAAGACTACAATGTAAAAAATATTAACAAAGACAAACAATATTTAATCTATTCTCAATTTGACAACAGACGTCAAGAACAAAAGTTTGACATTAAATATATTAAATACTAAATAGTACCGTACAATGGGGTAAATAGGGACAAAATCGACCTTCAGATTGAATTTTAAAATAGTTCCAATTAAATAGTCACTGCTCAACCAAAGAAATAAGTTGAGTCTTGAACGTACCTAGGTGATAAAAACCGTTACATTATTTTAATTATTCATTTTAAAGAAATAATCGGTAAAATAATGTCCGTCCCAATTTACCCAGCGTCCGGGGTAAATTGACACGGTTAAGGGCTAAATTGGGATATTTGTAAGGGTTGTCAACTCGCAGTACTGCGATATATAGGTAGGTGCCATATAATTATTTATATGGACCGAAATGATGAATACAATCCATAATTTAAGCACAATACACAACATAGTGTAAATTAAGCTGGTTTCTATTCCGAAGCGATGTGACGTGAATGATAATCAACAATACAATGATCAAAAAAAGTATGTGCATGTTATATTTTAGAAAANCGCCGCCAGCCAGTCTTGTGTGCTCTTCGCTCTATGAGCTGGCGCCGAATCTTGTTGGAATACCCAGTGCCTGTTATTGAACATGGTATGAGAAACAGGTTCCACAAGGTTCGTCAGGACTGTATTTTGATACACAACTGCATTCGTTTTTACACTTTTCTCACAAAAATGTACCTCTGTTAAGCCCCAATAAGAAACTCCCAACCATACCATGAGCGAGGATGGAAAATGACCTCGTTGGACACGCGGAATACGGTTGCTCGCTTCTTCACTACTGTGTGCGTACACCTTATCATTTTGTTTGTTGTAAATCTCTTCTACGGTAAAAAAAATTTCGAAAAATCTCAGGTCCATTAGACGAGCATTCTAACGATGTCCTGTTTTTCTTCGATATGCCCGAAGCCCTAAGTCTTCATTTAACACCTTTTTCACCGTGGTTCTGCTTAACCCCATCTGAAGGGCCAACAGTTTCTGCTTACGTTTGGGATTTCTTTGAATTCGCGCCTTCACAGCTTTTATCACTGCTGGAGTCCTAACAGACCGAGGGCGACCACTTCTTGACCTGTCATCTACACTAGAGTCTTCATTGTATCGTTTGATGGTACGATAAACGAATCTTTTGGTTATATTCAAA